>UXGD01000616.1:0-52089 GCA_900474315.1 Torymus auratus | reverse complement strand
GACCTATCACAGCTCGACTTGACCGGACTTGATTCTCTCGAATTGAGCTGTAATTGGTCAGTACGCCAACGCAAGCGACGCACGCGCGCCGAACGCGCGTTAAAAGCGTCTATGTAGACGCAGCCAATAAGGTCAAAACATATCCACATAACCAGCTGACCATTTTCAGCTGTAAATATCAAATGTAAAGTGTAAAGCTGTGTATAAGTATGAGATATGTAATGATCGTATAACAGAAATCAGGCAAAGTCGATTAATACAAATGATTGTCTAGATTTCTAGATTGGTTGTTTGTTTGATTAACTTTTTCTTGTATATTATATTATATTAAAAGATAACATGTGAATATATACGTACCCTTATTTCGTCAACTCGGGTATATTGGACGGTTCGACTATTTTACGCGTTTTCATATAATACCTCGTATAAAGTTATTTTAATAATTTATAACGTTTGTAACATTAAGAAAATGTAAAAATAGTGATAATCATATTTATTTAATTTTGTTTTCTTAAAGTTAAATGTTTAAATCATTATTGTCGTCGTGCATTAGTATAACTGAATTTGATTAATGTATTAAAAAATATGGAAATTCTTCTTTAGAAATTTTATTAGTAAAATTTTATTAAAGAAAATCTTTTAAGTGACATGTAATTTAAAAAGATTAAAATGAAATGCAGAAACTATTACTTATATTGTTTTTTATTCGGAATGAAATAACTTTATGAAAACTGTTAATTTTGCAAAAAAAAAAAAAATTTTTTTAATGTTAAAGCTATACTGGGCTCAAAAGGCACTTAAAAATTTATGTTTTTTAGAAGGCTAAAAACAATATATTGAGTTTGATAATAAAATAAGTGTATATTTTTGTAATTGTCCGTTAATATTTTTTAATATATATAAGTATTAATAAGCTATTGTTGAAGGACTTAAAAAAAACTGTAACAAATAACTTGATGTATACTTTTAATTTAACAACTGATAACAATGAATTCATAACATGATTACACGATGATAGTACAATCCTATTCTATGACCAAACATATATATTGTCGCAAACAGGAGAACGAAAATATGATCACGTAAGGTACTGCAATTGCAATTATAGTCTCGTAATCCTAAATAGACATGCACGAAACTTAGGATACAAAAAATACGGAAAAAAAACTGAAAAAACAAGCTCGCTCTATAATCTACCCATCATCATCCATCAAAAGACACGAGTAATATTCAAACGACCACTCGGATTCCGCGCCGGTCGCGAAACTCGGTGGCGGCGCGGTGTTTTCCACATCCCACCTACAATACTTATAGCGCTATATACTTTCCTATATAGGACGTAGATTATAGGTGTAATATATATTATACCCTTCTGGTCGGGTCCGTGGTGCGCGTGCGCGACGGCCTCTGCACCCCGTGCGTGCGCGTAGACCGCGAGGCCATTCAGCGCCCAGCGCGAGTCTGCGACGCAGAGTGAGAGCGTGCAAGAGAGCGCAGAGTGTTGACAGCGAGAGCGCAGGGAGCAACTCTGCACCGAGATAGAGAACAACGAGAGCCGTAGTTATAAGCTGCAACGAGAAAAGTAGCAAGTAAGTGCATGCCTATAATGTTATGTATGTCGCGGACAGTGCTTCCGTTTTTTTCGACATTGTCGACATGATTAATGAACGCGGCCTGTCTTCGTGCGAGGAGCTGTCCTAAGTACGTTCGCCAAGTAAACACGTTGCCGTAGTCGGCCACGGCCCGCGGCTTGAATGGCGCTGACAATGTCGGCGAACCCAGCGCAGTGCATTTATTCTCACGATATCATGTGTAGGTATACACACAGTGCACTTCCCGAATTATAGGTGGACGACATCCTCGCGCGAATTGGACAAGCCTCCGCGCCTATATTGCCCTTCGCCAGTTTCGATGATAGCCGGCGATGATAATGCGATAATAAATACCTATATCGCGTTTCCGCAGTTGGGAGGAGGCGCGTGCAAGAGTAACAGAGAGTGAGAGAGAAAGCATCACGCGCTGCTATTATGCAGGCATATGTGCATGTGACGTACGTGTGCCTAGATGCACGGGGCAAATCTCCGAGGAGGTCGTTGCCCGAGAGTGCCGATGCGCGCGCGCGATCAATTCTCTCTCGCGCTCTCTATCCCTCTCTTTCCCTAGCGCACACGCAGAGGCACATGGACACACATACACGGGTCTACTTGCCATCTCGGTTGCGCTGAATGTATGCACGTATATAGAACGTATATGCATCACACGGGCGAGCTGTAAAGACACCTATAAGCAGCGAGAAAGTATGTGAGAGAAGAGGAGAATAGTTTTGCATAGGCAATGCGACGTGACGCTTTAAGGTGCAAAGTCATTTCTTTGAGGGAGTATAAGAGAGAATGAGAAAGCGGAACTATTTGACATATAGACGGGTTCGAACACTGCATGCTTCCAAGTCGACGATTCCATTTTACCGCCTTACTTGTATGCTCGAAAAATTGGTGAAATTGAGGTTTCGACCTTTTTTTCTTTTACTGAAAGCGTGAGTTTCTTTTTTTATTTCTCGTTGCAGATTGGAATAAGTTGGATAATTTTTTCATTTCTGATAAGTTTTATTTATTGTTTATTACATACCAATATCAGGAGATTTCGTACAGTGATATAAAGATTGTAGAAAATCAACCCCACAATGGATGTATAAAATAATTGTTGTATCATTTCGCTATATTTATTTTATTGTTTATAAATATTTCGTATATATTTATTCTCCAATTTAATTGAAATTCACATCGGTTCCTCAAGTCCAATAAACAATTTACTATAGCAAACAAATTTTCTCTATTAAAAAAAAAAAAAAGAAAAAAAAAAAGAAAATTAAGTAGTCCGAAAATTCACATAGAAATACAACATTCCCAATCATAACCTGCTCATCTTACTATAGAAAAAAAGAGATACTCCTTTACAATCAAACCGCTCCAAAACTATACGACGAGACCCCAAAACCTATCTAACGTTACCCCCAAACCCAAACTTCGACGCAGAAAAAAACAGCGCGTGGGCGCACATCCACTTTGAGTAGTAGGATATATATACCAGCTCCGAACCGCTTCTATCCGGCTGGCGCATACATATAATGCATATCCGCGCCGCCCTGCATATCGCGCAGCTACGTCGCGTTTGCTTGTAAACAAAAGGGCTGCTGCAAGCTCTCTCTTATCCCACAGCAGTAGATACTAGTATAGGTATACCTAGACATCAGCGGCGCGGCTCGAGTCAGCCGCGTAGTTGAGTATTGATTTTGAACCGCGCGACTATACACCACGTCTCACGTGCTCGCGAGAGAGCCGCGCAGCAGCAGAGCAGTCCCTCTTTCCGCGAGTCTTGAGGGTGGTGCGCGCACATGCGCGCCGAGCAAGCCTCCCTTCTCTCTACCTGTTAGTCGCGCGCGATGAGGAGGAGGCGCACACCGATGACGTCGCCTTTTTAGCTTCAGTCGGAGGGCCACCGTTGCTGCGCACTATCGGCCGAGACTCTTTTCTTCCTTATACTTATACATCCTATATAGGTAGGTGTATAGCCCTGCACCCACGCGCGCCCGCGCTTTCTCGAATTTTCGATCGCTTGCATGCTGCTGAGCGGAGCTTGCGACGAGATTCGTGTATATATATATAAGAGTTGTTGTGTTGCGTTTCAATTGTTTTTTTCTCTAGCGGCTGGAAGCATGCGCGCGCGCGCGCGTGGTTTCGTTCAATGAAGAGGGATATCGGGTGGGGAGGAGTGGAGATGTTTGTTTTCCTCCGTGCTCCGGTATAAGCTGCGTATTACATACACAACTCATATACTACGTCGCGCCGGTCCGAGCGCGTACGTGACTACTGAAAGCTCGCGCATGTCTCGCTTATATCCTCTGCAGTAACAAAGTGCGTTTTGACAGATGGTCCCTATATATACATTGTAAAACCTGTCGCAAAGTACTTTTAAAGCAAAAATTGAGTAAGTATAATAATAAAGACGTGTGTTTTGTGTATTTTGTCTGTTGCAGAAGAGTCGGCTAAGCGGGAGAGTGGAAGCATGCTTCGGCTGGGCTCCCCAGCGTGATGCTGACCGCGTGAGCGCGCGGCGGTGCTACTGAGGTGTAAAAGGGCGCCGGGCGGGCCGTGCAGTAGCCGCGGGGGGTCGAGAGAGGCGAGGGGCGGCCCTCGATGCTTACGCTACGACTGGTGTCGACTCACTTCCTCAAGCAGCCATAGGCGGCCGCCTATCCTCAGGCCACTGTGACCATGTGTCGCGATCGGGACATGAACCCATGAGCCCAACTCGTGAACATTTATAGTCAGTGACGTTGAACAAAACCACTAAAACTTGCGAGCGTCGGTCCGCTGGAAACGGATACGGGAAGAAAGCTTGTTGTTGTCGTCGTAATTGCCTAATACAGCTATATTTCATCCCACTCCCTCATCCTGGCGCAGTTTTTTCATCTTCCCTACACGCCGTGCGGCACTTTTATTCTTCCTCGCAATTGTCAGTATACTTACTGGGCAATATTAATAAGAAGTGTGCGCGTGTAATAAGCCGATGAGGCGCCGACAGGACGGCGGCGCTTGAGCTGGCGCGGCTTTTGGCCAGACGTTGACTTTTCTCTTGATTTGGGGCTACTGTTGTTGTTTTTTGGTTGATTGATTTGGGGTACGTCCCGCGGGAACAACAAAAACGGGACACGGGACTTACGTACTTTACGTGACGGGACGTGACGGGACGGAACTACGGGATATACATATTAGGAAAGACAAAGCTGACCAAGAGCCAAAGCGGCCTCGACATTAACTGCCATTGGTATCGTCACACTTCAACCTGTGGAGAGTCGCGAAAGAGTGTATTGTGAGTATATATGTATCTTTCTTAAAATTGTATACGTTTTTATATACATAAGATTAATCAAAAGTGTTTATCGCTTGGAAAACATCGCCTGAACGTGTAACCCGAGACCGAAATTACCCGAACCTCCATATTATATGATTATGATTCATCGGGGAATTCGAGCCCGATAGAACTTATCTTATATACATACATGCCTAATGTACGCGCGTGAGCACAACTCGAGCGTAGTGCTTGCATTTCTTCTCTCTATACCGCGCTCGAATTTCCTCTATATATAACCATACGCGCGCAAACATAATCTCCACTTAAAGATCGAGTGTCGAGAAAAACACCCGATATGAGTGTTGAATAATTCACGTAATATACCAAACCCCCAAATATATAACTATAAACGCATGACAGTGCGGCAGTGGGTCGCGGTGCAGGCGGAGTGGGATGAGAGGCCCGCAACAGGAAGCAGCTTTCCAGCAGGAGCAGCAGCAGCAGGAGAGGACGCAGTTGAAGGACGAGTCGCGGCTGGCCAAGGTCAAGCGCGTGCTGAGCATCTCGCTGCTGGGCCGTAGTAACAGCAGCAGCGGCGCCGTCGCTTCGTCCTCATCTTCATCCTCCTCCTCCTCGTCGTCGTCGTCGTCCTCGAGCGGCAGCAGCAATGTCAGCGGCACGCTGCGCCCGGGGTTCGGCGTCGAGCTCGAGCTTGCGGAACGGCACAACGAGACCGGCGTGCCCTGCATCGTGCACAGGCTGTGTGGGTTCATCGAGGCCTATGGGTTCCACAATCCGGCCTTGTTTAGGCTGGCGAATGGGAGCTCTAGGCTGGCTGATCGGCTGAGGGTTGGGTTTGAGAGGCGGGGTGATGCGGATCTTGAAACGGCTGCCTGTCCGGCCACAGCGGCGTTGCTGCTCAGGCAGTATCTGAAGGAGCTGCCGAAACCCCTTGTTGGGCCCACGTGTATCTCCAAGCTTCTGCAACTTCACTCGCGTTAGTACCTTACATTTATTGTTATATATTAATAATATTGATTTATTTTTATTATTTATAGAGATAATTTAAAAAACTTATTTACTATAGAGCTTTCGAGCTAAAGGAAAAAAAAAGTGAAAATGAGTAAAAAAGAAATACGGGAATATAAACGGTTTTTAGAAAAATATTTACGACCAGTAAAGAAAAATATAGGTTTTACATGCCGAAGCGATTTTCTTTATTACCATTCAGCCTCTGTTTCCGCATTAGCTATATATATAAACCATATATACCAACTCGAATTCTGTTATCGGGTCGCTAAGGAAGCTAAACACGCGTGCGTGACTATGCTAATTTATTTATGCCGGCTACTTATAACATTTTTATCAAATCAGAACTTAGCGAACAACATTCAAAAAATGTCAAATGAAAAAAGGGTGTATGACCATCATGGGGTCGTACATTACAGGTGAACGTGGCGAGAAGCGGGAATGCTGGATCGGCGAGACGCGGGAGCTGCTGGCGAGCGAGCTGGCGGGTTGCCAGCACCGGCTCCTCGGCTACCTCGTCCACTTCCTCGCCCGGTTCGAGAGTCGGCACGGCTGCGCCGCCGGTGTCTGCGGCATATTCGCCCCGATAATCCTGCCCCACGTGCCACCTGCCACTGTGCTGCTGCGCGATCTACTCGTCGACGCGACTCTCATCTTTCCCAAAAGCACAAGGTGAGAATGTAGTATTTCATTTCGTTGATGATCTGTAGAGTTTTCGTATAGGTGAAGCGTTAGGAAAATATGGGAATATTATTAGAAGTGTTTATGTCTATGTCGGACGATTCATAGTTGTTACTACTTATATATAGGTGTAGACATACCTGTTAGTCAACCGTTTTATCTACGGTAAACCAAACATGCTATTTCTACTCGTTATATTATTCGAAACAATGATAAAACCAGTTCTCAGAATTTCTCGGCTAAATTATTATATTTATTTTTTTCGACACCGCGCGGCCGCACCGGCGTCCAGTTCGCGCGAAGAAAGACGAGTTGACAATTCAACGATACGTGATAGGCAGCGATAATAGGTATATCTAAATATACTCAATGTCTCGATGTGAACAATCGCCGCGTTACATAACACCTCGGCAGTTTCAGCTTTCTTTTCATTGTGTTTCCAATACATGGGTATAGATACGATGGAAGCTATACTCGTAATCTAGTGCGCTTTGCTGTTATATAAAAATAATCGTGATATCGATATAGATATAATGAATTAAAAATAGTCTCTGTATTAAAAGAAATATCATCCGTAAAAAAAGTACATAGTAACAAAACCAAACAATTATACTTCTCGCAGAGACGAATAAATTGCTGTATAAAGAAAAATATAGCGTGAAGCTCGGTATATACATCATAAATAAGAGAGAGGAAAGAGAGAATTCAAGGAAAACACAAAAGGTCGCAGGCCTACTACACAGTTACCCCGGAAACGGCTAAAAGCTGGAGGCCCGTAAATCGCCACGCTCTTGCACGTAAATAAAGCTAACGCCACCGTCGCCGACGCATATATTGGGTCGATTAATCCAGCGTTAATAATAGCACACTTTCCGTTCACGCGCGCTCGCGTCCAAACTAGCATTGCGTGCTATTATGACGTATAACACCTGCTAGTAGTCGAAGCCCCACATATTGCGACGCCGGTCAGCGGGTGAAAGTTCGTCAGGGTCAGAGAAAAGCTTCCCCGGAGAAGTGCAGTTACAGGGTTTCGCTAGAAATGTGTTACGACGACGACGACGAAGATTTTCCGCCCTGAATCCTCCCGAATGCGATTACTCGTACATAATACTGCACATCATTCGCACAAGCCACTTTGTGATAGTGCAGTATATATAGTCTATATATGAGTCAACCAGGAAATTTTCTAATCCGATTAAGCGCTCCGCGATGTGTGATGTATGGCAATTCTTCATTGACCGATCGATTCAAGTGATATATTTACGAGCTAGGAGCGATAATTAACTTTGATGCTGTGATCGAGCGCAAGCGAGATAGGGAGCTGGCAGTAGCAATAAACGCGTCGATTCATCCAATATTAAAATTCCGACCTTTCCCTTGAACTTGTCGAGCGGCGGCTGTTCTCGCGCGCGCGTTAACCATACAATAATATCGATCGATAAACGCGCGCGCGCGCAATTTCAACTGAGTGCGGACTATGCGTCTTATGTAAACACAAACACTGCACAAGAGCAATAAACGTGCGTGTGGGAGGAAATATATACAGAACCGCCTTTAACGCTATTTAAAAACGCGATCCAAATAGCTTTGTACATATCTAAACATGTATAATATTCTCCACTCCTTCAAAGGACGCAGAAACTGTACTCACGCGCAAATCTCCTGTTTACCGCACGCTTTTACACTCCCCCTCTCAAGGACCTTATAATCCTATATATATACATGCGCATATATCATTCCGCGCGAACGACGACTCTGGCGCCGAGGTTGCGCGCATATCCTTCACCCGCTGCGCGTCTCGTATTTACACCACTTCTTCTCCAAGCGTCGCCCGTCGTGCGACTATACTATACGGTTAATCGCTTGTAATTGCCTCCACGAGTTCGCGGCAAAGTCCGCGGTTATTATATTGCGCAAGGCGAAAACTGAATCCGCGTGACTCTCCGCGATGATGCGTGTCAAAATAGACAAGAGAAAGAGAGAAGAAGAAAAAGAAGAACCGCGTGACTATGTAATAAAGTATATTTCTAGCGTGCGCGTACGCACGCGGACGTCTATGAGAAAAAAATAACGAGCGACATTGGCTACAACACGCACCTATACCTACCATACTGGATATATCCGCGAGGGAAGCGAAAGTAAAAATACACCCGCGCGGCTTGCGTATACTTGACATTGGCGCACGGTAAAAATAAAAGCCGGCTATTTCCGCGCGAATTCGAACAGTGTCTGTGTGTGTGATATGCGGATACTTATATATAGGTAGACGTCAAGTTCCGAAGACGAAGGTTCGCGCATTATTCAGTGTAACCGAACGGTTGAACCGAACACGGAAATCCTTGTCATTCTATAATTGCGCGATGGAAATATAGCCGAATCGTACGACAGGGGAGATTAATCATGGGACGCGTGACAAGCGGAGTCGTTGCACGATGATGACGACCGCGATCGGGAAAATTCAATCGCGCCGCCCTCGACTTTCTCGCGCGCGCGGAAAGACAGTCATCGCAATTTGGCTAAGAGGTTCTTCCGCCTGCGCTCGCGATGGGCTTGTTATTCCGAACGACGCGACCATTAGTTTTATCCGATCCCATACCACAGACTGTTTGCAGAGAGAGCGCGAAACTCGAGCTATTTTTGTGCACTTACCGCCGAGAGGGCACTTTTAATTAAGTCGCCGATCCGCCCCCGCTCATCATGTGTTTGACCGAGGAGCAAACATTATCAGTTAATGCTTTCTTTTAAATGCTCGGGGGAAAAGGACTGCCGTGTTGTTGTTGTCGCAGGCTTTTATTTCCTTGACGGCGGATGGTTATTTTTATATATAGGTACGTCAAATTTTCCGCACGTTTACGTTATAACGTATGACTGGCGATATAGATTTCATTATGACGAAAGCAGGCGACGGAATTGAAATGTATGTACGTCAAGTGGAATTTGTACGGTATGTATATAACGTATAGGTAGGTAGTTTGTAATTGATAAAGGCGGCATTCTTTTAACGCGATAGCATAGTCACGTGTGTGCAGGGACGGTTCTACAAAGCTTTCAACTTTTAGAGTGTCGTGATAAAATTTAGGATATTTTTAAATTTAATAGGGTTACGAAATTTTCGATTGTTCGCAAATTCGACGTTGTGTATCTGTTCACAAAGTGAGTTATAATAGATAATTAAACTCTTATTGATATTATATAGAGACATCCTTTCAGTTTTTACTTTGATTTCATGCGGTTTAGTTTCTTCTATAAGTATATTTAGAATAAGAATAAAACTATTCCTATACATTCTCTAAAAGTTGACCCATTTAACAAGTCGATCAAGTATAAAAATCATAACATATTGATTTATATCTAACATCTTCGTCTGTAATTTATCAATAAATTAATGACGTAGACTTCTTTTTTACGTCAAAAATTTAAGTATAATTCACCCATATACCTAGTATAGAAAAGTATATTCACCCATATAATATAGAAAAGTATATTCACCCATTAAGAAGAAAGATATTTTTCTCAGAAAAGTTAAAAGACAATTAATAATTACCACTATACCCATATCTCTACGTAGAGTTACGAAAGGATGCAATCGAACTACGGACACATCACACCGAAATCGAAATTCCAAACATGCCCGCAAAGCTCCTGCGTCAGCAACGGCTTCGCGCTAATGCCCTCTGCTATGCGCGCATTGTATAATTCCGCGGCTCGCATCTTATTGCACAATCATTATTATTATTACGTTATTGGAATGCCGCCACGCGTGAAAACGTCAGCGACATAATATCTCTCGATAAAATAGAGCTTATACGCAAGAGCTAGTAAGTCGGCCGCATTTGAAGTACACACGCGGAGCTCGAAGGATCAAACCTGTTCTCCGGTCTACATCCCTGTGGAATATAAACCGGTTCCGGCGCCTCACTCCACAGGAGCAGCAGCTTTCTTTGCCGCGCACGTGGCCGGCGACCGGCTTTTTGTTTTCTTTTCACGTCTGAAAGCTCGACGAGCGTTCTGGCTCCTACGTTTGCCGACGTTTTCGACATGGTTTCGCGGAGGATGTTTAAAAGGTAGAAACTTGTCAACTGGTTATTTGTATATACTTTTTCAATTTTTAATGGATTCATGATAGCGTTCAATTATAAAGTATATAAATTCAACCATTGTTTCATTTGCACAATGAAAAAGCATCCAAAAATGACTATTTTTGTAATTATATTATTATTAATATTAATTTGAAAGAACGTAAAATACCAATTAATGCAAGCAACCCATAACAAACAAATAACCCAAAAGGCGCGTTAAGTGTCAGTGGAACAATGTTCAAATATCGAAATTCTTGCATCGAGAATAACCGTGGCGTCACTTTCACACGGCGAGAATCCATATAAGAGGACCGCCGAGCATGGAAAATTTCGAACCTCCCCGCGAGCGCGCTATAAGCGGTGTGTATAACAACACGACGACGACGACGACGAAAGCATCATCACGCGCGCTATGAATAGAGTGTACTATGCTCGCCCGCTGTTTCGGGTCTATGCACTTTGCGATCGCGTGATATTTCGACTTTCGCGAGAGTATGTGAGTGCGGTACACGCGCAAGGCACGTGCAGCACGCGGCAATCGTCCAAGGGTCGAAAATTTTCATCTTTGCATATACCTACATATTATGTATAGGTGGATGATAATATGATATACGGATGGATTGCACGCACTCGCGCAATCGTTTTGTCGATCAGTCGGCGAGCGTGACTCCTTCCGAGACGACATGATTATACTAACATTTTTATGTTATTGTATCGTAATAATGCTGCGCTTGTATAATGATGGATGTTAGCTTGACGAGGCGGTTTTATGCATACCTCAGAGTTTTGTCGCATATAGTCGACAGCAACGCGCAGCGAAAAATCCTTTTTATCTTGATACTTTTGTTCTAATAATAAACTGGTAGTACATTTTAAACCTCGCAGAAATCAAATTTTCCTTCTATTATTATATAAAAATAACATGTCGCGATTAATTGCCTTGTATCCACTATAAGATCCTGTCGGGCGTATCTCCAAAAAGAAAAGAACTGCACACAACAAAAACTACTTCATCGAGGAAAATAAAACAAGATCCGTCGTGTCTTCGAGTATATAGAACTGCATCAACCGGTTAGTCGTTCGCGGCAAAAGTGTGCCAATTCTCGATAGTTGAATGGAGTGCGCGCGGCAGAAAACGGGTGAAAGTATATATAATAAGTATGCACCTTTCATAGTTTCACACGCGCGTGCAAGGCTAATACAATAATTCTGCTCTTTTTAAACCGCGGAATAAACACAAACAAGTGGCCCTCGCCGTACTCCGAAACACCCAAAAGCAGATTACAAAATAAATCCTTCTCCACCTTTCTATACAGGCTTCCTTATAAGCTCGCGTGCGGCCCGTAACAGTATAATATAAGTATACATCGCAGGGCAGAATGCACGCCGCTATAAGTATACTATGCGCGAACGGATATAGACATACACGCGCACGCAATCTTGCCACTATATCCCTTCCCTCCTTCTCTCTGCGCGCGACGGTAGCCGCATAACGTATAGGCAGACAGTCGCTCTCTCGCGCGCGCTCCGACATCACGCTAAATTGCATCCCGACTCTCGAGTGTGTATCTTGCTTATACTTGCTTCGATCAGAAAAGAATAAAGCTCCGACAGAAAGAGCTTCGTACATTCACATCCGTACGATCAGTGTGTATATAAATCCGGCGCGGCGAGGTCCCTTTGTCCGATCGCTACAGCCGTAAAGAGTGAGAGAGATCCATAAATGTTTCATCGGATCGCCGAGAGGATCATCTTCGCGCCGGCGTCACAGACCTGGAAACGAAAGCTACTCTTTGCTATCACATGAGAAGGTGGTGGCTGTTGTGCGGTGCATTGCAGCCGTATCATATGTGGTGAGTCAGACGCGTGGGTGAGATCGGGAATGATAGCTCGCGTGTGTGTATATCCTCCCCTCTGTCGAGCGCCGGCGTCGTTTTATCGTATAGTTATATGTGTGTAATAGAGCGAGTCATACTGTTACGCCCAAATCAACTTGAAGCATTCCGATCGCGTTTGGTTTTATGAGACATTCTTTTCGGCATCGAGTAACAAGAGTTTCAAACATCCTCCTCAACTTGCATAGTTTATATAGCTTTTCGAAGCACCTTTTCTTAGAATTTATAACTAGATTTAGATGTGGTTTCGTTGTATAATAAATATTGGGAATACTATATAAATTGCAATAATTTCCCTTCGAAGCAAGTTGATTTTTAAATAACCTACTTCTCAGATTTTCTAATCAATAAATATTTAGATGATTCATATGCTAAAGAACCCTATATGCACGCGTTGTGTTTAGTCACTGGGTCGTTGCACCGAAGTACACGCCACCGCAAATGTCAACTTGGT
Source organism: Torymus auratus (assembly GCA_900474315.1). NCBI lineage: Eukaryota > Metazoa > Arthropoda > Insecta > Hymenoptera > Torymidae > Torymus > Torymus auratus. The sequence goes on along the minus strand of UXGD01000616.1, from coordinate 39,100 downwards.
AAAAACTTTGATAAAAACAACTGCACTATAGAGACTTTAACATTATTTGAAATAACTATACGTATTCATGTTTTAAGCAGTAAATAATTTGACCGCGTTTGATTTGTAGCTCTATATACACGTGTAAAATTCTCTAGCAGCTACTTCTATAGCTGTATCGGGAAAGTGATCGGCCGGCATGCACGCGAGCCCGGTTTCTTTGCCGTTTCTCCATCTATACCTATACACTGACGCAACCTCGTCGCGCTTGCAAAGCTGTGCTTCTTTTGTTTCTTCTTTCAATAACAGATTTGTCTTGCCTATACGGCTATTATTGTGACCGAGACGAATAAAAAGCGCTTTGTCGTATACATAACCAATCAAGTAATTGCTATGCTATAAAAAGGAAAATGGAAAATTATTAGCGCCGGTCGTATAAAAAAAAAACTTTAGAATTATGTAGGAAAAGTCTGTGAATAGTATATGGTTTTACATTTTACACAATATACATCACGATACTTGCGTTTATAATTGCGTATTGTGCCTGTCGATCAATTCGAACGGCGACAAGGTAATAAACACTGCGCTATACGTTCGCACGGCTTTATAGATCATTTCCGAGTTTTTATTACTCATCTCGCATAAAAATTCAATACTTACATACCCAGTTTGTTATATCAACTTTCGTTTTGTTTTTATATATTCGTCACGAAACATTCTCGAAGAATGACTTAACATACATAAATTGATAACCAATTGGAATTTTCATCCATGTTAAATTATTATTTATTATTATAACGGAAATGTAAAAATGTTGAGTTACATAGCTTTAGTATAATATTGCGAACCGACGTATCGAGAACGTTTAACTATATACACATGTACCGATACATTATCACTCTTTCCAAAAAGTAAACACGTTTCCATATAATTAAGGCCAATCAAGGCCAATTATGCAGCCATATAATACATATCGTCATCGCACGCATTCGCAATTCCAAAGCATTTCTCGTCGTTACCAGGACTCATAAAAAATGTTTTTATATCAGCCGCAGGGCAACGTTATAACGTTCGCGGGTCGTTCGCGTTCGCGTATATACTATTACTACCTCCGTGTTTACACGCGCGGATATATTGACGCGCTATATAGCGACGCGCGGGTCTGTAAACACTTTCATTACAGAGATCATGTGTGTAAGTATAATTCCATTGATTCCCTGAAGAAAATTACATTAATTGCTGCTGCGGGCGCGATCATCCATCGTACGCGCGTGACGCTCTTAATGCATAGGTCCTGTGCATGTAACGGCCAATTAACCGAGTGACTTGACTATTCGCCTCCACTTTTTTTTTCGCGGCTTCGCGTGTATAATGAGCGTCGCGAGATTGCCGGTAAATATATACCCTGCTGGAATGTCTATTGTCTTTCGTTGCCGGCGTTTCTTAGACTCTCGCGAAGAAAAGTGAGTTAGAAGTTCTCGAGAGTTCGCCCGGAGAATATTCGATTCCGCTGTTGCTACACGCGTGTCTGTCGTGTCGAAATGCTGCAAAATCCACGGGATAACAGTTTTCTCAGGTACAAAGAAATTACAAATTTAATTATCATTTGAGTGTTCCTCGTGCTAACATTTTTTTATGACTTTCGTTTATCGATTTTCAAAGAATCATTGATATACTAATACAAAGCAGGATTATAGAAAGTGTGTTAATATATAAGCAAAAGACTTTGATAACAAGCGATAATCATTATCTAACCATTATATTTATATTTATATCCTATAAACTTGAAATAATTCACATTTTATACCGTAAAAATAAAGAATGAAAAAAAAATACATTTTCATAAAAATACGCAGCCTCGCCATATTTTTACCCCGACGCGCATATTTTTATCCTAAGCATTTCTTATTAAAAGATTAACGACGCCCTAAACGCAACAGGCGTCCGATCGTGGCACGCTTGTAACTTTCCATTAGCGCGTACACCATATACACACATAAGTATACGAGGGGGTTGAGGTATCCTTGAGGTGAGAGTGTGCGAGTCAGTCGGGCGAGTGGAATTTTACGGGAAGAAAGGAAGGAGGAAAGGGAGTCAACACGTGCCGAGCGGCATTTAAAAGATCGATCGGGTATACGCGTGTTCTCCGGCACAACCGGTTCCCTGACACTTTTGGCAGTTCGCTTGGGCATTTTCCATCAGCTATACTCCTTCCTGAATTTCGTCATCGTATCCTTTAAGTATATACATGGCAAAGCGTGGATAGAGAGTAGAAATAGATTATAGGAATCGGAGCAGGCAATGGTTACGTAAGAATCGATAATAATAAAAAAGGCGGGTAGATATAAAAGGAGTCTAGACCAACGATGCTTATATAAATAAATTAAGGAAATATATATATATATATAAAAGAGATAAAGAGTGAGAAGGAAGCAGAGTCGCCTGCACCACCATATGAGGGACGAGTGCACGCGGGGAGAGAAGGAGAGAAAGAGAGAGAAGCAGTTGACCTTGACCATCATTTCTTCGCTTTATGTGTTGCAGTGTCAAAGAGTCGTCGGTGAACGGCGTCGTTGGGAGCTCGGACTGCAAGGTCTGTAAAGAGCCGAAGGACAACTTTGAACATCCTTCCGACAGTAATAACAGCAGTGGCTCGCACGCCACAGTGTCTTCGGCGAAGACGTCCAAGCGCAAGGACCGACGCGACTCCTGCGGGCAGGAACGAAAGCTCATAAGGTGAGTCCTTATTTTTCCACTTCGCTCTCTTCTATAACTTCTTATTGCTCCTTTCCTTCGATTGTATATAATTATACGTATAGGAGAGCGCCTTTCCTTGCTTGTTAAATATCGAAGTCGAGGGAAGGAGATGAGAGATGATTTAACGAAAATTAACGTACATATATATATGTCTTTTCGCCCTCTCTCTATGTGTTAGGTGCAAGATATCCTATCGCCCCATAATTAGGAAGTGCGTTAAAAAAAATGCGAATTGCCAAAAAATGATTCCCGCCGTTGAGCGTGGCAGCGTTAGAAGGTATTTTTTTGGCCTCTGTAGAAAAGGGATATAACATATATAGGGCTTAGCCGCAGACACCTTCAACACTATACTCATGTGCATTTCATGTGTATACATTTATACATATATATTATATATTAGTAGATAGATAGCGCGACAAAGCTTCTTTCAAAATTCGTTATCATTTATTTTTTCTTCCGTACTGAAAAAGCCTGCGTGGAAAATAGTCTGGGCGCTTGAGAGGGGTCCTATATGCACTTTTAGGCCTCGCCGGTATTTCGATTTTCCGTAAAAATGTCCTTTGTCGATTTCCATCAGATGCATATATGTATAGTAAACCAAAATTCTAAAGTCTCAAAAACATTTTTCTCTCAGAAAATGACAGAGAATAATTAAAAATTATTAAATAACAATTAACGGGGCCATTTTGCAGCCTGGTAACCAAGATATTTCGATTGTCCGTACTGACAAACATAAAAATTTGCCAATTTACCGGGGGGACCCAAAAGTGCATAGGTACAAGACTTCTCCCAAGACCCGGACCTATTATGGGGTCGACATGAGACCTATGTGAGGTTTTGCTGCACGATCTCATAAGGAACCTTCTCGGTCCCACGTTATTTTCCACACATCCGATGTGGGTCCCTTAAACTAAGATTACAATTTTTTTTATATTTATTATTTAAATATAATTATTATTTGCATGTCAGTAGTGGATTTAATTTAATTTGTCGCTAAATCGCTATATACAAAACAAGGCAAATATTGTAAGTTTAACTCTTAAAATCGACGGTGTCAACTTGTTTGTGAGAACTGCTGACGAGACGCCACGTGATGACTGACGGCCTGCAGTTATTAGTACCTTCATTCGCCGTCACGTAGCGTCTCGGCTCCCATAAACAGGTTGTATGACAACGTCGAGTTCACATAAGACTGAGAGTCGATCCCAATGACGTAATGACGTCATGCATGTGGAAAACCCCCATCATATCCCCAATCTCAAGGTCCACATTTATTGATTATTAAGTATATTGGTACCAAACCAGAATAGTCCTCGCATTTTTGTAAATTGCCGTCCCTGTCGCTCGAGTAACCTTTCTAGGGTCTCTTTATTATTTAGAAATTTGGGATCGTAACGCTCCAGCTTAGCTTTGTTACCTGAACACGTGATCTTCTCTTTCGTGCTATACCTCCCTCTCCATGCCCTTTTGACCAATAGCTGCCCATTTACCCACATATCTCAACCAATATTTAAGTATTTCAGTTCTGCTCTTGAACTCCAAAGCTTGTAGTAAAACCAGATTCAGCCTTATACTCGTGGTAGCGTGCACATCTACCTCGCAAAACTCTCTCAGACATCGCGACACTACACTTATGAACTAAGTCTAACTTCTTATGTAAAGTCATTGTAATTTTTCACATACAACTTATTTTTTAAGTAATAGTATTTTTTTAAACATCAATGATTTTATTATTAATAATAAAAGTGTAATTGTTGTTTATATATTAACTTATATAAAGACGGGAATCGCGGAAACCTCGTGTTTCCCTAAGATGCGTATATAGTTTTACGCTTCAACAGTCATATATACTTACAAAGGTATGTCTTGTTTTTGATATAGCGATTTAACGACAAATTAAATTAAATCTACAGACGTGGAAATAATATTATATTTAAATTACTAAATTAAAAAAAAAAGAAATTTTTTTAATTTAATTGGGGCCCATATGGTTCTTTATGGGATCCCGGAGCCGAATTCCACATGTATCCCACATGGGCGTTTTCAGTAAGGTTTAATTTCGATGCAATTGAGTTATTATTTCAACGCCATATATTCGCTTCCTCGATTCGAATGAAAATCATCGAATGCCTTTTTGACTCTTTTGCCTTGTCTTTGAATTCCTGCTATAGTGGAATAGAAAGTTTAATGAGTTTTTCTGTTATTTAGAAGTAACAGCGAGGAGAGAATTTGGGAGGGCAGCAAGAGAGTAGCCGAAGATAGCAGCAGCGCGAAATCGGCCGACACCATCAGGCGGGTCAGCAGCCACGAGGATTTCAATAGCGCGAAGCATTTGCACATTCTTTCAAAATTACAAAAAGAAATGGGCCACGGTTTGGTAATTATTTATGATCATCATTGCTCGTTATTGTTGTTCATCAACTTGATGCAACTTATTTACCAACATGAAATTTATGCATTTGCAGCGACACGGCAGTTTGCCGCTGCACGAGAGGAGCAGCAACGTCTCACCGGTGGCATCCAAGGCATCGCTCATCCACTCGACGAACGATGTTGTGCTAGCTACCGAGAAGTTCGATTGCGACGCCGAGCGGCTCAGGAACAGCGAGCGCTTCAGCAGAAGCATTACTCCACGGGACAGGAGACAAGTGCGAAGGAGACGACTCTCCAGAAGTTACAATTATGATCAGAACGCCAGCAAGGTTCGTTTTTTGTTATTTACTTGGTTTCTCACTCCAATAAAAGATTAGTATGACCTTGGTTTACTTGCATTTTTAGGAAAATGATATGGAAAACCCCGACGTGATATTTTCTCTGACGTCCGACTCCAACAATGCCAACGAACACGGTCAGAGTTTTCTCGAAATGTTGAACAGTGGTCCCAGTAGATCTCCATCGCCTGTCAGACGAGCTCCCCACGAGCCAGACGATGCCAACAATCCAACCTTGGCCAATTGGGGCTTTCAAATCCGACAGAGTAATGTAAGTATTTCGTAATGATCATTCGTAAAGGTCAATTGACGTTTTATTGATTGTTAAATAATTCTTAAAGGACGAAGGAATGGATGAGCGAGTGGAAGCTATGGTCTCTCCCCGGAATTCAGTACTAGTGCCGCGAAGATTTTACTTGGAGGACGAGTCCGAAGACCAGGAGAATGTCGTCAATACAAAAGACTACGGAATGAAAAATTTAATGAAGCAAATCAATAGTTTGAAGAAGAAAATTAAAAAATACGAGGGTGAATTCGAAGAAAATTTTGGATACCGTCCCAGTCATTCCGACAAGATGAGCAATCGCGATATCAAAAGAATCGTCTCGGAATTGAATAAAGTACGCAAGGAGCACAAAATTCTGAAGGAAGGCTTCGTGGGCACCCTATTCGCGGGTTCAAAAATAAATCGCGATGAAGTTGTCAGTGCCAATAATAACAATAACGGAGAAGAAAAGCTCAGAGCAAACAGCATGTCCGAGATGGTGAAGGAGGTAGAACGAAAAATCGCTGACAAACGATTCTTGTACAACAGACCGGAAAACTTGGAGGACCTTACGTATGAGCAATTGCTGGACGAAAAGACTGCTATGCAGAAAGCACTGCTGCACATCGAAAATACTTTTGGAAGGCCCGTATCAAAGGAGGACAGATTGATCGTTCGACCTTTGTACGATAAATACAGAACGCTAAAGCGTTTGCTCATAAGAGCTGGAGCGGTGAGACATTTTGATTGATTATTATTATTATTATTTTTTATTTTTTTATTTTTTTTTTCATTACTATCTTGCGACAGTAACACTTATGATACTACTGCAAGTCATAAATTCAAACATAATTTTATATTTGCAGAATCGATACAATGATAGCATGTCTGAACTTGCGACTATTCTGGAGCACGAAACCATGGATTTTTCGTCATCGTCTGGAACTCCTGTCGATTGTGATCGGCGAGCAAGTGAACCGGATATGTCGCACCGAGGAATTTTAGATTGTATTGACCAAACGGAGCCAGTGCCAACTGATAGCGATAGTCAGCATAGCAGTAGCGATGGCAGCCGCGGAGTCGTCGAAAGTCTTCATTTTCTACCAAAGTATGTTATAAATTCTAAATGTTTTTATCTAAATTAAGGTGGTTATATTTAATATTAATGAAAAATCATGATGTTTTAGAGATGAACTATTACAACAACAACGAATCGCAAAGGAAGAGAAGAAACGTCTTCGAAGAGCACTGAAGGAACTGGAAATGCAGTATGAAGCACGCGCTGGACGACGGATGCAACGGAAAGATCGCGGGCCAGACGTCACTATGATTTACGATTCTTACAAGCAAACAAAAGCCAAACTTAGGTTGATTAGCGCCTTACTAGCAAAAAGTGCTTGACAAAGTATTTAAACCCTCAACGATGAATGTGTATGACGAACTATTGATTCGTAATATAATCACACGACTATATGGACACTTTCATTATCCGAATATCAACTATTTTATTTTATAGACTGTTACTGTAGGACCGTTCATTCTTGGATGCCATTTTTATAATTTTTTTATTTTGTGGACGATAAAAGTACCTGTAACTGTTTAAATTATGATGGGTTGCGGTTTAAATGATAGCATGTTCGGTTTTGAGCTTCAATTTAGTGGCATATTGCGCACAGTCATTGAAAAATTTATAGACGACCTAATTACATAGAAAGATATAATTACTGTAACACCCATGTTGTTCAAGGAAACGAGAGTAGTCTGAAAGTTATACTTTTACAACATATTGTCAGAGTTATACAGTGTTATAGCTAATAATGAATCAAAATGTGATGCCACGTTTGCTAAACCAAGTATGGAATTTTTAAATTTTTAAAAAATATCACTGCGTATTGTAACTTTGTAAGAAGATTTTTTGGACACAAGTTTATTTTTATTTTCACAAGGAAAAAATTTTGTTTCATAAAAGCTCTTTCTAAGGATATTTGATATTTTTATTTATGACCGTAATTGTTGTTGAATTGTTTTTTCAAAGTACTATAATAATTGTAAATATACTCGCGCATCTCACTTATTACAAAGCCAAAAATATCGCATGTTACAATTCTGAGAGTATTATTGACTGTTACACAATTTCTGAGAAATTTGACAATGAGCAACACTCGTAACGTGTTAATGAATTTTATGTTCTCTAACACATGATTTTATACACAAATACCGACAATTGCTATAATATATAGTATTGTTGAGGAGTAATTGCAGAAATTGATAAATTGTGAGTTAATATGCTCGATATTGCGAATGCGCTGAGAGAGATAAGGTTTGATGCCGACTTGTATGTTTCAAAGAAATAATTTTTTTTAAAATGTACTTTATTGAATCCTGCATTTTTTAATGAAATTTTTTTAATGTGGCTTATAACGAAAAACTTGCTAAAGTGCGTAAACCATATGTGTTTAGCAATAACGGTTTACCTAAGAGTGCTTCACAATTTACTTCGTGGACAACCAAAATTACGATGATAAAATGATTTTTGTAGACCAAAGCATTTTTTAGTCTGTGATACAATAAAAGAATTACTGAATTTAAAAAAAAAGAGAGAGAAAGAATGTTTGTCTGTGAATGGCTGAATTAAACGAAATGATAGTTTTAGATGTTTATGTATAGCTTCGAATGTAGCAATTGCATTTCTCGCATAGAAAAGTCCTTATATTTTCGTTACAGAAATGTTTTAATAGTTTTAGAGTTGTATCGTTGTCATTTTTTGTACGAAAGTTAAAACAAGAATGCTTGAGTCAAATTTTTTGAATTGTTGCCCCTAGTTTTAAGTACATATTTTGTATTAAATTTGCTTTAAATTATTTTATTGCTGTTATGCCAAAAGTAAAGGTCTTTGCAATTGTCCAAAGCAAACCAGAGACAAACGTGGTTTTTCTTTCTTTTTTACGAAACCTCAATACTGATAATACAAATAAAACCAAACTGCGAAATTTCTGAGAACTTTACGAATTCAAGAAACAAAAAATACAAATAAAAGAAGAAACACAACCATGGTATTGTTACAACGACATATCTAGGGATTACATACATATGTTACAATAAACGTTTATTATGCAAATCTGTGTCTCCTGGCATAAATCAAGTGCCACAATTGGGATTTTAATCAGTGTCAAAAGAGATCTTAAATAAAGCTTACGAGATAATTCAAGTAACGACCGATAACGTAATCCTCGTGAAGCCGGTTTCCGGTTATATATATATTATACATATACATATATATACATATATGTTGCAGGCAAACATCAGTGTATTTGAATTAAAAAAAGAAGCAACAGTTCTAAGTGCGTTTGAATAAGTATATCTTAAAAAAATAATAATAATAAAAAACAGAAAAATAAGAGCAGATATATCTTGACGTTTTATGCGCTTTTTGGCCGTGTATGATGTACGTTCAACTACCATACATGTGTGTCTCTAGGTGTAAGAGCGTAAATTTGCAACAGCCGTAAAACGATAAACAAAGAAAAAAAGCATAGCGACGATAAATAGTTGCATATTCGCATTATATCAAGTAGCACGTCGGAACAAATATATACATAAAAAAAATCTATAAATATATATATAATATATAAATAAAGTTATTATTGATCAGATTGATCACAGGTGTGTTTTTCTTGAAATGTTTACGTTATAGAGACAAAACCCCGGGGCAGAACGGAAAAAAGCACTTGACTCATTCTTTCTTTTGCGCAGCGGCATAAGTTTATTACCGGCCTTTTTGTCGAGACATTCGACCTCTTTAAAGCATCTGACAAGGACAAAAGAATTGGGCAAATCAGGCGAGGGAATGTTGTCGCTGAAAGGCCTGGATCTGCCGTAGAAGCCCGGTGAGCCTCAGTGCATTCGGCGGCTCGTGCCTGCGGCCGAAGTAGTTGTGACGGGATCGCGAGCTGCCGAGGAAAGGGCCCGCGGTTCGAGCACGTGTCTGTGTTTTTGTGGGGAATGCTGGGTCCTCCCTTGCGATGCACACGAAGCTGTTGCGTTGTTCTAGCAGCTTCATCTGCTCCTTCAGCGATCGCACCTTCAAGGACAAGTCCTTTATATTGTTTCATATTTTTTTTCTATAACATGAACTTGTTGAAAAAAAATACCTCTTTGAACAGATTAACGACAGCTTTTATTTCCTGATCTTTTGCACACAGAGCTTCTTCGAGTTCGGAAACCTCTTTAGCTAGCGTTTTATCTTTTCCCTTATCTCTTTCTAGCCGTTCCTTTAATTTGTCGTTTTGCCTTTATAGATATCAAGTATGCCTCTTTATTTTCACTTTATTACTTTGGAAATGATTTATGGACATAAATATAATCATAGCATACTTGATCATTTTGTCATACTGATCGTGCAATCTCACCAAAACCTCCGTTATCTCCTTGTTGCCGTTTACCGAACTGAAGTAGCTTCCGGCAAATGAGTCATCGGCCGGCACTTCCGCTAATTGTTGACCGCGCTTGAAAAAACGAGTTAGCGTATAATTAAGCGCGGATTTATATAGCGATTTGCGGTGGCGATATTTCAGTTTCTATCTCACTTTTTGTTTCTGGCTGCTTTGCTGCCGACAAGCGCTTAGTTGAGTCGAGGTGCCACCTTTCAGTCTTGACTGAGCCTCGTAACAAGTAGCGTTGCCTTGAGAAATCGGATTTCTATATTGAGATTCCGAGTACACAGATTCGCAGTCCTAAGAATTCGTGAATGTGAAAAGAGAGTATGAAAAAATGGTCGAGCTCTCAGAGTTCATCTATTTTAAGACATGTTATATTTGTTTTTATATGTCATTCAAAATAACTAATATGACTTACATAAGATTTATGTACATTTCAAAAGTCGATCTTTTATATTTAGCTCACGCTCACACAAAACGATATTGTATACAAGAAATTAAAAAAATGAAATACCTCATCTTCTTCGTAGAGAGGCTCACAAATGAAATTATGTTTATGAGAATTTTGATTGGACATCGATGTATTCAATTTATTCGTTTGCAGTTGATCATACGAGTAAGAGGAAATATCTTGATGTCGATTCCCCTCTGGGAAATTTTTGTAGCTTCTCGTTTCGTAAGGATGGTTAATTTGTTCGAAAATTGTTTCAACCGGTTGGATGCCTCTACTGACTTTTCGTATTAACAAAGGACTTATTCCAGACATTGTAGGCTGCCTGGTTTTTATAATGCTTAACATCTAAAAAGTATTTAAAATCATATATAAAATACTTTTCACGTTTGAGAATATTCTAAAATTAACCTGCTGAATATTTAGTCCGATATTGTGGCTCGGAGAAATTGACGTCCCAACGACAAAAGGAATACTACTGATATGAAAGCTATGAAGATACGGCCGATTAACGCGTTTCATTTTTGAAGCCTCGGTCGGCATCTCATAATTTCTTTGATAGAAAGGATCATAAAAATCAGTCGAGTAGGTATTTCCATTTTCTTCGTGTACGTGATACTGTTCAACATTTTCAACATGTGCTTCATTTTGTTGTTCTTCATGGTCAACAGGTCTGCATTTAATTTCGTGCAAATAAATTATCAATTTAATTATAAAGATAGCCATCCGCGAATGGATGAAAAAGCAGTATCATATCTTTCTTACTTAGCACAGATCTGTGGTTCAATATGAATCGTCTGTTCGATTTTTGGAAACTTTTTCCTCTTTTTGGTATCGCCGACAGCGTCTTTTGCTTCCTCCGATATATAAGAAAAATTTGCAGGTGTGATTTTCGACTGCTTACTAGAAACCATTGACAGACTTCCACTTTTTAAAGCATTGTTGTGATAAATCTCAACAAATTCTTTTTTATTCAATAGCTTCGATTCGCGTGCTTTCACAGAATTTACGCGCTTTCGGATTGGCGGTGATTGTATCGCCCCGATTGTATTGAGACCTAAGAAAAGCAGCTCTTATAAGTAATCGTATTCTTATCAGTATATTTAAAAATAACTTGTTCTTGTGCGAATATCATTAAGCATGAAAATATTATAAAAAAAAATATAAGGAATACTTTTTTGTCTTTTGAATTTTCTTTTGTCGACTTTTTTGTCTGAAAAATTTGTGTCTCTTGTGGCAATGGTGCTTTTAGAATTCGAATTCTTTAGACGTCCGTGAAATTTTTTTCTTTTCGTTTTAGAAGCATAAATCAGCGATGGCGCTAGTAAAAAATAATTATTAAAATTATATTAAACACATTATATTATGAGAAAAGTTAGTTATTTATGTGTTTAATCATGAATAACTTTTACTTGGAACTTTTCCAGATTCGTCATTAAGCCTGATAATGTGAGATTTTCTTTTTAACTTTGAAGTTTTTTTCATGCGCGCATTGGTTTTGATACTTTCTAAACTTTCTGATCTGTAAACATTTAAATTCGGACTTATCTCCTCAATACTTTCCGATTTCCTTTTATTCAATCTAGGTGTTAAGACTACTTCAACTCGACTGATGTCTTCATTATCATCAATCATTTCATGATTCTCTTGGTGAATATCAAAGTCATCCTCTTGATGATTTTTGAAGTCATTTTCTTGGTCATTGTTGAAGTCATTCACTTGGTGATTTTTGAAGTCATTCTCTTCGTCAATGTTGAAGTCATTTTCTTGGTCATTGTTGACGTTGTTCTCTGCACTTACGTTTTCATTCAAATCGTCTGACAGTTCCATTTTAAAACTATTGTACGACGAACTAGTTTTTCGGGAAATAGTACCATCATTTTTACTTTGCCAATTGGTGCGATACTCAGATTTCATCAATTTCAATCGTAACTGCATTGTAGAAGCATAACGACTTTCTGCGTCTCTAACATTTTCTTCGATTTCTATATATTATATATAAATGTAGAATGAAAATCACAGTTTCATTTCGAAGCTCTAAAAGTTACATAAGAGAATGTATAAAGTACGCAGTCACCTTGTGGGGTCCAGTTGGATTTTTTATTGCTTCTGCAGATCAGCGATTCTTTGTACGACTCTCGGCTTTCCATAGTTTCGGTCGAATCATTGGCTACTCGAATTAATAATTTCCAAAATTACAAATTATTGTAATAAACGAAAAATTCGGAAAATTCAATAACGGATCGTTAAGTTTACCTGACACGGGGTTTCTTTCACTAGCGATATATTTAGATTCCATATTGACGAGCGTGGGGAAAATTTTCATCGATAATACTTCATAATTTTCGATTGTAAACTGCGCAAGTACTGTTAACCAATATTAAGCTATGGCGTGCTTAAATTTATTCATCGGAAACTAACCATAAAGGGTTGAACCAAAGAAAACCAAAATAGGGAAGTTGTACGCGAAGGAATAGCTGAAGTTGACAGTTTCAATATTAATTTTGTTTTGTTTTAATTGATACACCGTGCACTATGCACGAGGTATTTGTATAGATAATAAGTATTAAGAAGTTTACTAACGACGTTAAACAACGTCGTTTAAATAATTACTTATTTTACTTTATTTTACGCATTCATAATTATTTTCGTTCATTATTCAATTTAATAATTTAAAATGAATATTTGAATCATTCATTACAACAAGTATATTTTCCACATTTCAAATTGGAATGTGTTTCGCAAAATGTAGATCAAGGTTTTTTGAATCTTACTTTTACCAAGTATATTAAATACGATTAAGGACGATTGACAATTCCATTTACATCACCCAACGAAACGAGTCGGAAAGAAAAAAAAAAATAAAACCTCACCGATAAATTTTTATTTCAAGGAAAGTCAAATCAGTTAAAAATACTCTCAGCTATAAAAGCGTAGCTCATATTTATTAGTTTTTGCAAGAAAGTATAAAGAAACTATCTATATATACATCGCTGAGCGCAATAACACCCAGTATATAACGAGTAGTGCCACCTTTCCTTACACCGCACCTCCCTCCTTACATATACATATTTACAAAGCGTCTGCGAGGTGCAAGCGTTTACCATATTCTTATATACCTACACGAACAAAGTCTCGCGCGCCTTGTCGCCGAATCTTATCACCCGATTATCATACCGCATGACGCAAGCGTTCGCGGAAATCGGACGTATGAAAAAAAAGAATACCTAATGGGTGTTTGTTTGATAATCGAGGAGAGTGCGTAGATATGCGCGCGAGAGCTCAAAGAAGCAGACTACGTTTAATTTGGCGCAAGAAGTACGTAGGTGGCCCGTGTGATGGCGCGAGTAGCTACTGGCCGCTCCTGCGCCCGTTTCTCTCACGCTCCCCCGCGCGCGCCACCACCGCCGACTCGCCCGGTCTCCGCGCATAGCCAGCCGCTGCCGGAGTCGTCACCTGCGTGCTGCAAATGGTGGACGGCCTGTCATCGTCGTTTCGGTAACATCAGCAGGTACGCATCCCCCCTCCTCCCCCACAGCTGTCCTATCTCGCACACTTGTTCGACCTGGACACCTCTACTTCCTTGTGCATTTAGTCCTCGAGTGAGTCCTTCCATATACTGTATCCTTGTCTTCCAAGAGTTTATTCAAAGTTACGTAAAAATCGTTGCACAAGCTGTAATAGGCGGCCGCGCGCCCTCGCAACGGCTGCTGCACCGTGCACTTTCTCGCGATTCTCATCGTTCGCGAAAGGCGTCCCAAGTATAAGTGTGTGCAGGAGAAAGAGTGCAAATGGGTGCGTGAGCTTTCTCTCATTCCCATCCTCTCATTGTGCACATGAACTGTCACCAAGCTTGATAGCTATAAGGTAGGTCCCCTTCGTGCTGGCTGGGGCGCGCGAGCTGCCGAGCGCGCGCGCTCGCGACATTGACACAGCAAATAACCTATTTTCCGCTTATTGCGCCGGTCTTCTGCTCTCTCGCTCTTTTTTGCTCTCTTTCTCGAGCCGTAGAGATTTATTTAAAGAACACTGTTGTGTAACCCCAGTGTGTGTGTGTGTGTATGTGTGCGCGCGCGCGTCAGGTATTTTCGATATAGCATATTTCCGTCGGCACATCCGAGATCTTCTAGCAACATCGTAGTCTCCCACCCTCTACCCCCCTTCTGCAAAATTTCCAATACGTCCGGCCATTCCATCTGTATAAACAATCGGAGCAGCAGCGGGGGCGCTAACACACCCACATTACTGCGCGCGCGCACTTCTCCCCGATATATATACATATATGCATGTCGCGTTGGAGGCTCGCTCTTTTTGGCCGTGCCACAGTGGTCGCCACGTTTTCTCGGCCAGCAGCCGCCTTTCGCTTCGTGAGCGCGTGGAATCCAATAAGTAAGCCTCCCTCTCTTTCGCTGAATTACCAGCTCCACTTTTTCTCTCCGTCTCTCTCTCTCGCTTCGCCTTCGCTCCGGGGGCTTATGGTGTGCTGCTATACGCACGCCTCGTCACATGACATTGACATTTAACCACAACTTTTATCTCCGGCAGCGTAAGTGTGTCACGAGTGATCGCGTCAAGGGTGCTACGTCTTGTTGCCTGTCCTCCTCCACGTCTCTTTCCCTCTCTATTTTGCTTCTTAAATACGGGAGCACATTTCTCATTTTCGCACGCCCGCGCGTGGATCTTTCTGCTCCGGTCCAGTGCGAGCTGACGGCGACAGCAGCCGCGGTGTGTATATATGTGTGTCTGCTAGGTACACTTGTTAACACAGTTATTACCAGACAGTCACCTAATTGTTTGGGTTATTCCCGTTTGTCTGCCGTGTGTGATTTACTTGGAGGATTGCGACACGTCACGCACACTACGGGTAGGCACTAAAGCGAGCCGAGCTTTGTTTTTTCCTTCTCGCGATAAGGGGATTTACTTAGCAGGCCTTTGCACCGGTTCAAAGTCAATTTATGTTTTGTATGATTAGGAGGAAATTGAAATAGCTTACCACGAGACTATGACGTGCCTTTTCCCCCCCAGTTATGTGTGTGCGTGTGTGTGTGTTGCTAAACGAATCAGCTGACTTGCGGCTACTGTTTTTCGGATGATTAGTCAGCCCGATCAGTTTCGAAACGTGTTTATTTTAAAAATTGGCACATTACACAACTTTGCACAATATTACAAAAAACGTTCGGAAAATTTCGTAACTAGACTTTCGTCTAAAATTTTTCTATGTATATGATTATTGTATATATTGAAACGTAAATAGAAAGTTATGTTGATATTGTTGCAATTAAGCAGGCATATTTATCCATCACTTTTTCACATTAAATTTATAAAAGATTATTGAGTACAATAAATGAGCAGGTGATAATCAATCATTTTAAAAACATGATTTGCACTTCTTATAAAAAAGTCTTGTATAATGTTTACACTTTTCCCTGAGAATATCATCAACATTGTTAAAACAAAGTCTGACTTCTAATTGATTAAATGAGGACATTGATAAAATATTGTCTACGGGAGATAAGGCTTAGTCACTGAACAGAAACTTTATTATTTTGCATCAAACATCTATTAAAGTAATATTTCACAGTTTTTAAACATCTGTGTTGCACGCTTTTATTTTATTTTTAAACTGAAATTTGCAGGTCAAAATGTATAAGGCTAGGGTGATGTTTAATTCCCTGACCCCTCTGGCTCCAAGGGTCTGTGGAGCCAAGAAATTTGCATCATGGTTGGTACGAAGTGATCCATTGACTAGGACTAGCCAGGTCCTGGTTACAGAACCAAAAAGATACAACAGCCGTGCTGCTACGGAACCCTTCCTCAATGGAAGTACCAGCTCTTATGTGGAAGAAATGTACAATGCGTGGCTACAAGATCCTCACAGTGTCCATATAGTATGTACTTATACTTTAATTATAGATAACTAAAATAATACAATTTTTAACTTTTTCATACAGAAAAATAAAAGAGAAAAATACTACTTTGAGAAAAAAATTAATATTCTTAAAAAAAATAATTATAATTATAAATATGGGTGATTCTCAGCAAAAGGGCTCAAATTCTATCCTGTAATCTCCGTGGATGTTTGATTAGAATTTATAATATAAAAGCTTTAATTTTTAAAAAAAATACGTTTTTTTACAAGAATGAATGAAACCCAAATTACTAGAATATCATATAGTGAAATAAAAATTTCCAGTTTTCCATTTGTATTCAATGAAAGAGGGTTATTTCCTACCACAGAGATTACACGTAAAACTGAGCATTTTTGCTGAGAATCACCCATATAAGAAAAGAAAAAATATTTTTGGAGTAATTTTAATTTATTTGAAAAAAAAAGAAAATTCTATTTTTTAAGATTAGATTAAATTAATTTTTTAAAAGTTTTATTTTGCTGTTAAATCTACTATAATTATAAATATTTCATTCTCATCAATATTGTTATTAAACTTATATTTTATCTTACAAGTCGTGGGATTCATTCTTCCGCAACAGCACAGCTGGAGCTGGACCAGGCCTGGCTTACCAAGCTCCACCATCGCTTGCTCCAAGCTACAATCAAGTTCCCCTGAATGCCCTGTTACCTTTGGGTGGTGGATCAGCAATTGGACAAGCCC
Organism: Torymus auratus; assembly: GCA_900474315.1. NCBI lineage: Eukaryota > Metazoa > Arthropoda > Insecta > Hymenoptera > Torymidae > Torymus > Torymus auratus. Next base: position 21,890 of record UXGD01000616.1, on the reverse strand, counting down.
CAGTGAATGAAAAAATAATTGATGATCATCTTGCAGTCCAAGCTATCATTCGTTCGTATCAGGTGAGGAAGTAATGCAATAAGGTTTTCAAATAGTGACTAGTACAATACAGACTGATATTAGCAGTTCCACTGAAACTACTATTCAAGGTTATTAGCAGGAACTTGTATGCTTGCTGAAACATTTGAATGCCAACAAGGTTGATTTATACCGCTGCTACTTATTACTAAATCTGAAACCTCAATCATTTCACAGGCAGACAACAATAATCAATTAGCAATTGTAATTTAACAAATGCAAGACCAATTTTCCAGACTTTTTTTTACCTGAATAAGAGTGAAATGTTAACAGGTCAACCACACTCAGCACCTCCCACTAATTATAATTTTCTTAATTTTTTAATATTTTCCTGATTTTTAATAATTTATGCAAACCTTGAAATAGTAGTTAAACTCCTATTGTTTAATCCAAAAGATTATTATTATTTTTTTTTGTTTTTTTTTTGTTTTTTTAGAATTGAGGTGAAAGATTTTATATTTCCACAATATATTCATAAAGGCACGTTAAAAAATATTTTGCTTTGTTTTACATAGGCCTAAACACTCATTGACATTGTACCTTCTATCATAAAAGCAGCATGAATTCAATAATTATGCAAACATGTGTTTTACTGTCTAGGGAAACCTTACAATCGGCTGTTTTGCATGGAATTATAATCCAAACATGTCTATGTATCATTCATTATTCAAGGGTATTTATCATTAAATTTATAAATTTAATTTTGGGACATAACAACTTACACATCATAATAATTACCAAAACATCAAGCCAACAGTTTGAGAAGATCCCTGTCTTGTAATATATATATTAATCAATTTAAATATGTATTTGCTTTCTACATAGATAGTTTCTTGGAGGGTGTAGTGGACCTATATTACTGACATATTAAACAATTCAAAAATTTTCACTGCCTTACTTTGAATAGAATCAGAGTGCAACTATTGATTTGTGGGAATTCTTGTGGGTTTATTGTTCGTTCATATATAGGCTCGAGGTCACTTAGTTGCCGATTTGGATCCATTGGGTATCATGCGAACCGACTTGATACACTCGCATTACGCGGCTCGCAGGGGGTCCCCGGAACAAGTTCTACGACAATATATGCTTGGTAAGGCTTTGATCGTGTTCATTTTCATTAAGTAATACACCATTCATTCAAATTTTCTAAAGCAGTGAAGGTGCTGAAATTTATTCTGACCGTGACATACCACTCACAAAAATCATTACCATCTTCATCAATAGTACGATGCAGTATCCAAATTTCACTGCAACTTCCTGTGTGCTCTATTCTTAAACTCTTTCACACCTTCACTTGCATTATTTATATACACATAATATCCTCTACTGTTTTATTGAAAAACAATTGAAACAAAAACTGTATTACTTCAATTGTATCAGTGTTTCATTGCTTAGTATATCATAATATACAAATTAGTTATTCTTAGAACCAACATAGCTGATACTGAAAATACTTTGACATTCCCTAATTAATGTTTTCTCAGTAACTATTTCGGTTAAACAAATAAGTGACAATGATAATCAATCAATTTAATATAATCGCAAAGATTAGTTTTGTTTGATAATTAAATAAAATATACCATACTTTTTTTTTTATTTTTATTTACTGCCGATTAATTTCTCACTCCTATTATTTAAATGTCTTTCTATATTATATGACCTAAAATCTAGACATAAAGGTAAGAACGCACGTTCGGAATGTTTATGATGCTTTTTACTCAACTTTTTTACCTTTATCATTTTGCACGATTTATTAATTGCATGAAAATTAACAGCACAAACATAGAATTTTAGTTGGTTTTGCTTTCTCATTTTCATTTATCTTACTTTATGGGAGGTGTTAGGTGGTCTAGAATGCAATAACTATTTCTAAATACAAGCTACCAAATTTCAATGGACTATAACGACAATACGTCTCTTAAATATCTTACACTATTAAGTTTATTCACAGCGAACATTTGACGGTGTATTTCCACGATAAATAATTTTATCTATATTGCACTCAGTGAGTAATATACATATAACATTGAGTTAGAAGTGGACAATACACCGATCAGTCTCGCTACGAAAAAAAAATTTTAAATTTATATAAGTGTAATTTATAAAGTAATTGTAAGAGCTAAGCAATGTTTTGTGGCCCGTAAAAATGCGGCCTTCCAATTGACAGATCCGTGGTCATCATATCGCTAAATTGGACCCACTGGGCATCAACAGCGCTGATCTCGATGACCGGCATCCGCAAGAGTTGCTCTATAATTATTACTCATTTGGTAAGCTGACACAATAGAGCGTTATTATATGTCCTCTAGGGGAAGAAAGATGAACAAAACGATCTATTGGGGTATATAACTTTTCTTGCTAAACGAACGGAGTGGAAACAACTATTCTACTTTAGTTTGTCCATAATGATCAAGATTCTAAGTTATCGATGCCTTTCGTTATTTAAAAATAAACTGCGTTATTCTTAGATTTTAAATTTTAAACTACAAACAACCTACTTAACTTATATAAACTTTTGTATCGTACGCGCGTGTATGTATACGCTTTGTTTTTAAAATATTTTTGTAATAAGCTAAATTTTATAAAACTCGGGACTCTAATTAATCGAATGTTTATTTTGTATTAACGAAAGGTTATCAAGTGTTATCAAGCACATTTTTTATTTCATTTTATCAAATAGCAATCGACACTTCATCATTTTTTTTAGTCGCACTTTTTATTGATTTTCACTTGATTTCTTGGTTTTTCTTTTTCTAGCAACTAAATGCTATTTTAATCTATAATTAACAAAAATTTTATTTTTTTGATAGTTTGCTCTTTATAGTTGATAAATAAACATAAGCAAATCAATGATACGTTTTGTGTTGATGCTACATTAGAACGGAAACTAACTAAGCTATTTAATTCGCGTTAGGAAAGGCCGAGGCTCTAAATCATTTTTTTTAGCTTGAGTTTGATTGATGTCCACAGGAAAGAATCCTCGTACAACTTACGCTCAAGATCTCCTATATCGAGTTGCTGCTCTTACAGCAAGTATGTAATAATCAAATCCAGAACTTAATGAGCTATTACATTGGCCGAGGTGGTCTTTCTCTTAATTGTTTCTCGTAAATACGCAAAATATATTTAAAAAAAAATGTAAGATGGTTTGCTTCTTGAGCGAGAAATTATGGATTGACTTTTCCGGTTTTCCTGTTTTTAGCTGGTATAACGGGTGCTGGTTTTATCTTTGACTCTTTTTATACTTGGATAAGTCACGAGAATCTACGTAGAACTTTCGTAAGACTCTGTATCATGATATACAGTACTTTTTAAGCTTTTGTGCATATAAGTTACGTAATATAGAAAGTAAGAGGTAAACGTTTATGCAGCAATGCACTATTTCGAAAAATATCAAGTTTTTACTTTTTCGTTTTTTTTTTCTTGTGCTAACATGCTTGAGGTTTTTGTTGGTGCGGCTTTACTTTTGTTTTCTTAAAACACGAAAAACGCGTTGTTATTACACGCGTCACACTATTACACCTTTAAAAATCATTAAGACACGTTTATGTGCTATCCTTTGAATTTTTATGCGCTTTTTTCAGTTCTATTTTGAGTTTAAAACCATACGTCATTATTATTATTATTTTATTTTGTTTCTCTTATGACTGAGTGGCGTGCCCTTTTTTTAGAATGAACTACTTTATGTAAATTTGAGTGCATGTGTTAGATGATATATCGAACCAGGGTCACGGATATAACATACGTTTTACTAATATCATTTTTCCGAACTTTTGGATTTTTACAATAACAGATATTAAGATTCCAATATAAATATGTTAAACATTGATTGTGTTAAAAAATATATATATCTCGGAATCCATGACAGAGGTGGAAGGTATAGGTATTGAGCTAAATAACCCTAATCTATTAAATCAAGATAATGTCGATTGCCGAGTGAATTGAAATCAGTTAATACAAAATCTTCATGAATTTTCAATATTGTATAATATCAAACATTCATAAAAATTAGTTCGCATTTCTTTCATTGGTTTCAAGACAAACTAAGTTATCATTTTCAGTATCAGTTTTAATCATTAAAAACAAATTCATTCGTGTGCAATAAGTTTTATTATTAAGTGATGGAAGACGGATACTGGCATTTTAAAACACAAAGCCTAATACAATTTTGGATCATTTTTACTATTGTTATATGATTTGTTTTTTCACGATGATAAAAAAAAACAGAGGAAACGGATATGGATCGCGTTTTCAAATTGCCATCCACCACCTTTATCGGGGGCACCGATAAATCTCTGCCCCTGCGGGAAATCTTGAAGCGCTTGGAGAACACTTATTGCCGACACATCGGAGTCGAGTTTATGTTCATCAACTCGCTGGAGCAATGCAACTGGATTAGGCAGAAAATGGAAACACCCGGCGTCATGGAGATCAGCAGCGACGAGAAACGTCTCATTCTTGCCCGATTGTCTCGTGCTACCATGTAATTATTTATCACATTTAAGTGAAACTTTTCATAATGATAAATACATGAAGGTCAGATATCCAGATTACAGATCGTTAGCGATTTATCAGTGCGCTACTTTAGGAGTTAATATTTTTTTAATTCTAATAGAAGGAGGTGAAAGATATTTTTTTATAGTTTTATTTTCGTTGTTTTAACTTTTTGAGACTACAAAATTATGTGGTTTATATATGAAACCAAGGCTTTTTCTGAATTATAAAACTAAAAAAAAACTAAAAAATATCTTTTAGATTTCAACATTCAAAATACATCTCAAAGTTTGATTCGGCATTTTTAATTTTCTCTAGCAGGAATAGAAACGTTTCGAAAAAAATTAACGTAATTTTCCACGCTTTCTAAAGGTTCGAGGCTTTCTTGGCGCGCAAGTGGTCATCTGAGAAGAGATTCGGTCTGGAGGGTTGCGAAATTCTCATCCCCGCCATGAAAGAAATCATCGACAAATCGACGGAGCTGGGTGTCGAATCCATTGTCATGGGAATGCCGCACAGAGGTCGTCTCAACGTTCTAGCTAATGTCTGTCGCAAACCCCTTAGCCAAATCTTCACGCAGTTCGCTGCTCTGGAAGCTGCAGATGACGTAAATTTACTTTTTTTTTCATAGAAAAGCATAGTAAATTTTAATTACCTCGTTATACAATCATATTTTTTTTATATTACAGGGCTCTGGTGATGTCAAATACCATCTTGGCACCTACATTGAGCGTTTGAACCGTGTGACGAATAAGAACATCCGTTTGGCTGTTGTTGCTAATCCATCTCACTTGGAAGCCGCTGATCCTGTAGTCCAAGGCAAAACCCGTGCGGAACAATTCTACCGTGGAGACGGAGAAGGCAAAAAGGTTCATAATAATATGATGACTCGCGAACATTAATTATTTTTATTATGAATACTTAATAATCGCTATTTTCATAATTTAGGTCATGTCTATGCTCTTGCACGGTGACGCGGCCTTCTGTGGCCAAGGCGTTGTTTTCGAAACAATGCACTTGTCTGATTTGCCGGACTACACGACTCACGGAACTATTCACATTGTTGTTAACAATCAGATCGGTTTCACGACAGATCCAAGGCACTCGAGATCATCGCCGTACTGCACAGGTGTGTACGAAAGGGCACTTAATTATCTATTACTAAATTTCCACTACTATTATTTTATCGTTAATTAACATATTTTTTTTTATATTTTAGACGTTGCTCGTGTTGTCAATGCTCCCATCTTCCACGTCAACTCAGATGACCCAGAAGCTGTGATGCATGTTTGCAAGGTGGCTGCTGAGTGGAGAGCAACGTTCCATAAGGATGTTGTTATCGACATCGTATCTTACAGAAGAAATGGCCACAATGAGATCGACGAGCCAATGTTCACTCAGCCTCTCATGTACCGTAAGATCAAAAAGACTCCACCTGCGCTTGACCTGTACGCTACGAAGCTCGTTGAGGAGGGCGTTGTTACACCCGAGGAAGCTAAAGTTTGTTCTTCCCACTATTCATGTTATTTAATTGCTTTGTGGGAATTATAAAAACAAATTTTACATCTTCTATCTTTTCTTTTTAGCAAGTTAACGAGAAATACGAGAAAATCTGTGAAGAAGCTTACAACAACGCAAAACAGGAAACTCACATCAAGTACAAGGATTGGCTGGACTCTCCCTGGTCTGGATTCTTTGAAGGCAAAGACCCATTGAAATCTTCACCAACTGGTATCAAGGAAGATACGCTCGTTCATATTGGAAAGAAGTTCTCGTCGCCTCCTCCCAATGCTGCTGAGTTTGTCATCCACAAGGGTATTGAGCGTATTCTGAAAGCTCGAATGGAAATGGTTGAGGCACGACAAATCGATTGGGCTCTCGGAGAGGCTATGGCATTTGGTTCTTTACTTAAGGAGGGTATCCACGTCAGGCTGTCTGGACAGGATGTCGAGAGAGGAACATTCTCCCACAGACATCATGTCTTGCACCATCAGACCGTCGACAAAGCGACCTACCGACCACTCTGCTATCTCTACCCTGATCAAGCTCCCTACACAGTTTGCAACAGCTCTCTATCAGAATACGGTGTTCTCGGTACATATTGCAACATATCTTTTATCTGCGAGTTTTAAATATGCTAATGCGTGCTGAAAAAAATCCTCGTACCCACTTTTTCAGGATTTGAATTGGGTTACTCAATGACGAATCCTAATGCTTTGGTTATCTGGGAGGCTCAGTTTGGAGATTTCAATAACACCGCGCAGTGCATCATCGATCAATTCATTAGCAGCGGGCAAGCTAAGTGGGTGCGACAGTCTGGTCTCGTTATGTTGCAACCTCATGGTCTTGAAGGAATGGTATGGATTCAAACTTTAAACCGTTGTATCTATTTTTCTGTAAGATAATATTCTTCTCGTTTGTGGTTAGGGTCCTGAGCATTCTAGCGCGCGCCTTGAAAGATTCCTCCAGATGTCGGCTGACGATCCAGACTACTTCCCACCAGAGAGCGAAGAGTTCGCAGTTCGACAGCTGCACGACATCAACTGGATCGTTGCTAACTGCACCACACCTGCAAATCTTTTCCACATCCTCCGCCGACAGATTGCATTACCTTTCCGCAAACCCTTGATTATCATGACACCAAAGTCTCTACTTCGTCACCCAGAGGCCCGGTCGAGCTTTGACCTGATGTTGGAAGGCACTGAATTCCTCAGAATTATTCCAGAGGAAGGCGTTGCTGCTCAAAATCCTAACAAAGTCAAGAGAGTTATATTCTGCTCCGGAAAGGTTTATTACGATCTTAAGAAAGCGCGATCGGAGAAGAAACTGGACGACTCTATTGCTATCACCAGAGTAGAACAGGTAACAAAGTTTTTCATAAATAAGCCACAATCCAGGTGCTCATTAAAAGTTTTTCTTTGCAAAACTAACTCATTTATTTACAGATCTCCCCCTTCCCCTACGATCTTATCAAGAAGGAAGTGGCCAAGTATCCCAATGCTCAGTTAATCTGGTCTCAGGAGGAACACAAGAACCAGGGCGCTTGGGGATACGTTCAGCCCAGATTCCAAACGGCTCTTAATGGAACTAAACCAATCTCGTAAGTGCAATATTTTTTATTTACATTGATGTTGTACCAATTTTTCAAAGCAAATTATAAAAGGCCTGCACGTTATCTCATGCTTCACTAACATTTGTTACTGTGGCACTACCAGTTCCCTATATGCTAAATATGAAATGGTTAATTTAATGAAATAATATATTCCGTTAAAATTTGTTGTGTTCACTTAGATGTTCAATATCTATTCTAAGACAATTCTGAATTGACGTTTAAAATAAAAAAAAAAGTACGCGGAACTTTGAGTATATTAGTTGTAGGTATCATGGTTTTGACCTCCACTTCCGTATCAATAAGATTATGATGTGACGAATACAATTATATTTATAGTCGCAAAAAGGAAAAAAATTGTAAACGTTACAAACCTATAGTTAAGAATAAATAATCATATGCTTGCACTCGTGCTAGAAATAATGACAAATAGTTCTACTTAGTATCATTTATTTTGTATTGCAAATAAATTCCAGTAGTAAGTACATGATACAAATAGTTTTTTGTTCTTTTTTGTACTGTCTATATGGCCCGCATTTTTTACGTTATTCTCGCGGACTAAATTTATTTTCTACATAAAAATAATTTCACTTAATTTGCGCACTACATTCTGTTAAAATATAAGTTTTTTGTTTTTATGTGAATAATCGTAAAGTAACATTAGTAAAAAATTTGGGCCATGTTGCAGTATGGCACGTGCGAGTGTAAGCGATAATAGTGGAGGATGGTTGAGTAGCTGGTTCTCTTCATCCAAATCGACAGAAACCAATATTGCTCCCGAATCAGAATCGAAAGATACATCAAAACCAAAACCAAGATCTATTAGGTAATTTAAGATAGTTTGAAAAATTGGCAATGAAAGAAAAATATGTTTAAGTGTCGTAATAGGTTAAACTTTAATATTGCGAAACAGTGATTACAATAAATAACTTTTGCTTGCAGATACGTCGGCCGACCTACCGCAGCATCACCAGCCACCGGAAGCAAAATGCAGCATCTCAAAGAATTGAAACAACTGTTAGACGACTCCATAAACGTGTAATTTTCGTAGCTTTGTAAAAAATAGACTATTTATTTTTCTTCTTTATTCTAATGTTGATACGGAAATCGCCTGCGCTATAAATATTTGAAATTTTCAATAATCTTTGTTTAAATAATTTTCATAGCGCCTTGCAATTAGCATCACAAGCAGCGCAAGTGATTCTATGACTAACGCGAAACTCAAATTTTAATATAATGTATACCAAATCTTTGAAAGTCCTTTAGTTTTGTAATTATATAGTTAGCCGCTCAGCGACCTTTAGAAAATTACTGTATTTAAATATTTGGGTTTCGCGCTGGTTTCAGCAGCCAAGTGCAAAACATAATTGTATTTTTTCTGTTTATATGTCTTTAAAAGCAATTTCGTGACATGTAATAAAACTACATACTAAAGTATTATTTTAAACTTAAACGCTGAGCTTGTAAGATGAATGCGCTTTAGCGTGCACACGATTCCGTTATACTAGAAGATTCTCGACATGACGTTGAGCGCGATGTTGAAGAGATAATTTTCTATAAAATAGAAAAGAACCTGGACCGCCAATCGTTTTAATTTTTTATAGTTGCTGTGTTTTGTAAAAAGTTAAGCGATTGGCTAATCGTTGAGTGCTATAATGGCTTTATGCCAAAAAACGGTGGCTCACTTGTATGTATAATGTGACGGAGGAGGCGATGATATTTGCAATGTACGTTTTAATATTTATTAACATTGGGGAAAGCTACATCATATTGGACTCTGCAAAGTCTGCAAAGACAGTATTTCACTCACGAGTTCCTTATATTCATAAGGTGTTTTCGTTAAAAAGTTAAATCAACTCTTCAGTAACAATGTTCATCAAATAAAAACAAAAAAATACAAAAAAATTGCAAAATTGAAAAAATACGTACAATGGCGCTACGACGAAGTCGTTTGTCATTTCTGGCGGGAACTAGATGTGATTTAACGAGTGAAGTCGCACTTATTATTTTTAAAGTAAAAGTTCTCAGCGATACTTAATAGAGATTTTATCTAATATGTCTAATATGTTATGTAATGACATTGGATACACGGTTTTTATCTTGAAGAACCGTGCGATACATACTTAAACCTACTAGTGTCAAAGAGTAGCTGAGAATCCGGTGGTATAAATTTTAATTTAGTAATAAATTATATTTTATTGTGATTAAGAAAAAAATGAACAAATTTACGCTGCACCTCATTGTAGTAAATTCAGTATGCAATTAAATTAAATCTTCCACCAGACACATACGCCTTAAGCCACTGCTTCCTATAAAGATCCTTATTCATCAATACTACCTATACATAATATATATAAGCAATTGAAGTCATTGAAAACACACAAGTATTCTGTTAATCCATTTATTTTCATAAATTTCTTACAATAATTTAATTTGAAGTAAACTTATAACATATATACATAAGCACGCGCGCGCATGAGTATAGTCTTTTCAACAAGGGTTTATTCGTCGTTATTCAAACTCGTCTTAAAAAGCGTTTAAGTAATAACATTGCCATATAAATTGACGACTTACATGGTTTAATAAGTACAAGTTTTCCGTAAGGTTAAAGTGAGCTAGCGCAGAGTTGTCGACTTTATGAAAAAATGGAAAAATAACTAAAAATTCGGGTCTTCAATGGTAATATAAAAATAGTTTGATCTAAAGTGATTTTGGCGTGTAAAAATAAAATCTCTAATCTTCGTTCGTTTGCAATCGATCCTCGCTTCTACGGTTTACTGAGATATTAATGCTCTTTTTTTTAAGTGAATCGCACCGTAAGCGACGCGATTCCCTTTCGTTGAATTTGTCATCTTAACTTTTTCGTTGTAGCGAATGTGAGATGCGGTTTCAAAAAATTAATGCGTTTTATTCCTTGCAATTTCCTCCTCTGCGCCTAGTAATCTGTTTGACCAAGAACGCTGTACATGATCCTTCTGAAGCTGTTGCTTTGGTGGATAGTCTCACCATCACTGTCAACTATGTTGATCTGCACATAAATGAAAAAAAGCTTAAATTTTTTAGAAATACGTTTGAATGTAGACGTAACGAATTGATGTGCAAGTGATGAAATACTTACACCAGGACTTTTTGGCCGGAATGGAGCAGGCTAAGAAAAAAAATTAATATTTTATAAATTCTTTTCATGTAAATTTAATTTGATTTTAATCTTGTCTTATTGGGATTTATTTTTCATAAATTTATTTATTGTTTTTTAATTACTGTGTAATTAATTTAAGTACTACAACGATTATTTATTGGACTAATTTAACGAAAAAGGTGTAGGAATCTTACTCTGTTATTTTGCTTGGGCTGTTTTTGGGGCTGGAAAACACCCTGGCGCGTCGGCTGGCTCACGTGGTGGGCACGCTCGTCGCTCTCCTCCTGGAGCGCCTTGTAAGCCTCGCTCAGGTTCGGATCAAACTTGCCCGGCTTCGCGCTGCATGGGATACATATAACACTCTTTTTTTAGTACTTGCTTGCGAAAATCTAATTCTGCAACTCTTTCTATATCCTATATATACTATAGATTGTCTTGCGTGCATTTTAAGACATAGTATTATTATGATTAATTAGCGTCTACCTGGCGTTCCGGCGATTATAAACCGTGGACGGTCTATATCGCAAAAAGAGTTGTTATTGGACAGCCACTACCAGTTTCTTTTTTTTTATTGCATTCAGGTGCTTCCTGAATTGGTTTCAACTAGTGTAAGCGATAGACTTTGGTAGAGAAGAAGAGAGTGCAATTCTTTTTGGTTATTTTTGCACAGTCGCCGTTGTTGTCAGATAGAGAGCGATGGCATCGATGTTATTATTATTTACAAATGTTGATAGTATTAGATACATCCTTGGTTAGTATCATAGTTTCCATATATTTTATTACTACTTATGCGCGTCGCATGCAATTCAAGTTTTTCGTAAAAGCACAATGACCCGTGCGTCCAATTTTCGTATGATATAATTACTATATATTTAAAATTAGTTTAAACTTTACTATGTTATAAGTTTCGCTATAATTTTCGATTTTCTACTGTCGTTAACGCGTTTCGTTGTGTATATAGAATTTAATTAAAATTTTTTTGATGTTTCGTGTTCCTGTAAATTTCGATCGTTCAAAGGTTTCGATGGGCTTACAGAGTTCGAGTTACGGTGCCGAAGGTATAAGAGAATAAGAAATTAAATAAAATGTTTTTGGAAAAGAAAAACGAGCAAAAAAGATAAACGTTTTTAAATCGGCTTATTGAACTGCGGCCACGGGTTCTTTGCAGCGGCCGCTCGTGCCTGCTCTTTCATGCGTTTAGCCTGCTCTTCGATTTCGTATTTGTGTTTAACGAAGGATAAGTCTATGAAAACGCTGCAAACATAAATTAACAATTCAGAACATTGCTAGAATTCAAAAAGATTATCAAATGTTATCTATCGTATGATTTTATTACTTATAAGATCCAGATCATTAAATAATTGACTTTATTTCATATGGAATGTTTAGCGTGTTTGACCAAGAAAAAAAGTTTCAAAGTTTACTGTCCATTTTTTCTTCACGATTTCGCGATTCTTTGAGTTAAAAAGCGGCGAGTAAAGCAAATAAAATAAAAAAGTTTTTTTTTTAATTTTAGTTTCTAGCGAGATAGTGTAATAGCAAGCCATAACATAAGCTTTTCACAAAATTATTAACAAATTATTGCCTATAATCACAAAAATGAACATAAATATGATAAAAATGAAAGGTAAGTAGCGTAATATGATTAAGAAATAAATTATTCTAGTGATAATGCCGATGAATGGTAAGTTTGAAAAAATGATTGATTATACGTTAAAGCATATGTGAGCTGATATAAACTTTGATTTATATATTATAGATAAGAAGAAAAAAACAACGCGAAGTATAAGCGCGAAATTGATCTACTTACGGTATGGCCGAGGCTTGGCATTTTATAGTATCCGCTATGTTTTGTTCGGAGTAGAGGCCGATCGGCGAATTGAATTGCTTGTGAACAACCTGCCAAAAAAAGAACATGAGGGATACATGTGTCGATGAGAGTAAGCCAAGGTATATATCTTGTATAAGAGTTATACAGAGTATAAGGCTATATAATAGTCAGCGCAAAAGTAAAAAACACGGCATTTTGCTCTTTAATTTTTTTTCTAATGTAGTTTATTTGATAAAACGGCAATATTAGACGCTTGGCGCAACAAAACAAATGATTCACACGGCGTTCTTATATCACTAATGATGATTATATTTATGTATATATTAGGTTTAAATAAATTATAAATAATGTACGAGATATATATATGGTGTGTGAATATTATATTAGGTATTATCGATCGTTTAAGCGGTGATGTGTGCAGTAGCTTCTCTTCGTTGGATATAGTCCCCGGAATGAACCGCCAACTGTATTATACCTAAAGCAAAAGATTTTACGCACGCAGCTGCACTCTGATTTCACACGCATGATTCATTCCAAAAATCCTCTTCGACTGTATGCATATACAAATCGCTATGGCTAGATAATAATGGTGAATATTGCATGTACTAATTTTTTTGTTCACACTATACAGCTGTCAAATTTAGTTAGCATTTAACGGCGAAATTGGATCATTCGAGAAACTTCACTTCAATGGGCGAAACATTATAAATAGAGAACGAAAATAGATGCAAAACAATGTATACATATACATAAGAGTTAAAATGAATGCTTTCCTAAATGATCCAATTTTCAAGCTTAATCGTATAATTAGAAAGCGCTGTCGGCATTTGGTCATCTATAGACGCTTAACACAAGCTTTTCATTGATGACTGTCGAGTGGGCAAATGCGCTCGCACCTGCGATGTATATACTGAAGCCCTCTCTTTATCACAAGTGAAACTGATGATGATTAAAAACAAAAAAAAAAAAATGCCATAGAAGTACCAATGAAATGCGTATTATTGTTATGGGATAAAAAGAAGCTTTATAATAAGCTCTCGAAAGCTCTCGTAAAAAAACCAGGAACAACAAATCAAGAACCGTCCAAAATGATTTTAGATATATAATAGCAAACCTTGGGCAGCTCGCTAGGGCTCAAAACTCGCTGGAGCACAGATTCCGCCACCTAGTCACACGTTCATATAATACATTAGACAAATATACACATATCGACATAAATTTAAAAGGGGGAGGGGTGGAGAGATAGAGAAAATTGAGTCTGCGTATGTAATAAACGTGTGTGTAGCTATACGTGCGAACGTGTGTGTCTTACATAACAGAGTCGACGGGTAGCTTAAAATAATACGCAACGAAGACGCGAAGACACACGCACGCACACAAACACGAATCGAGCAAGAAAACGTGAGCCATCAGGTTCGTCTGAGAAGGTGGGTGACGAAAAAGAAACTCAATTCGCAACGCGCGAATTTTAGTGTGTGTGTATACTTATATTTAAAAAAAAGTCTTAGCCGATTCACTCGATTCTAAGCTCCCGCACGACCGGCGTGATCTGATATTTGAATGTACGTACTTTCTGCTTCATCGCGACCTCGGGATTCGCGATCTCGTAGTGGTGCGGCGGCGCCCTGACCATCGGGTTCGGGTGGTGGCGGAGGTAGCACTCTCCCAGGGGTGCATCCTTCTTGATCTTGGCTCCGGGTAGGACGAGGGGCGTCGTGCGGTACGGCTGCAACAGGAAATAATGAAAATGTTTTTATTATCGTTAGTTTTTTTTGTTGGTGAGTGAGTTTACTACAATATTTGGCGGACCGGCTATTTTTTTTCTGTCCTCTTACGCTTTCGACACCCGACGCGCTCGACATTTATGAATAGCATCGCGTGGTACCTACGGTGTCTTTTCTATTCGACAGCCAGGCTAGCTAATTTTTTCGACAATATCAGCTTTCAATTTAATTAGAAATGAGAAAATGTCGCTGTTGTTCGATTCACGCAGACTGTAAAACCCAAACAATTACAATAATACTGATACAATATATTTTATATTAAATTATATATCTATATAGCTAAAGTTGTTGTAAAATATGATAATACTTTAGATTTTTACAGAGTCTAATGGGTTTCCTTGCAAGACAGTATGTCATTTTTTATACAACTTTTTGTAGTTTCAAAATCAACGTTTACGACAATCAAATGATCATTTCGATACACGCGTTACTTAAATAATATATCTTTTTTATCGTGTTACTCTGAGAAAAGCTGAGTAAAAGCGCAGCCGTCGTTAACGAATTTATTCGCTGGCCGCCGCCGTTGGCTCGCGCTTTGAACGCCGTCCAAGAAAAATCCGCGATATTCTGTAACATCGTGCTGGTGGTATATATATTATATATATGAAGCTTCGACAGCGCGCGCCGGGAGCACTTTATAATATAAGCAGGTCGCGGGCGCTCGTCGAGGGAAAACTTGTCAATTAGAAGAGAGAGAAAGCTCGGCATATTATGAGACGCGATCGCCCCAATTAATTTTTGTGGCCGTTTACCAAAAATAAACGCCGCGCGACAATATATTCTTCTAGAATATTATGTACTCGTGCGGTATAGTATAGAGCTTTTTCTTGGAGCTTGCGAATTTTCTTCTTCTTGTAGAAGAGGGAGAGATCAGCAAGTTGGCAGTTTCGCGCGAACAGAATATATATATTCGAGCCACTTGGCATGCCTGTGCTTCATATGCCAGAGAGAACGATTATTTTCCTGTTGGATTAACTATTTTTACTTATTTATAGCGCGCGCGCTTTTATGAACTACATCGCGTGCCTCTACTGTACATTCTTTTACTTTCGAGTTGGCTGATTCGTCTGGTCGACTTGACACGTTGCGTATATATACTTGGTTTTTCTTTTGAGCAAACAAACTATCAGCCTTCCTTCTGACTTTCATCAAACGACCGAAACATTGAAGCAAATCTTTTGAAACGATTTGTCTTCTTTTCGTTAGCGTTAATCCTTTCATCCCCAAATTATTTATTTTTTCATTTTTTCGACTTTATACTGAGTTGATTATCGGTTAGAGACCTAGATGCATATAGATGATATACACATGAAAAATATCACTAAACTGTCTGATATGACAACAGTGGAAATGAAAGGGTATTCTCTGCTTTTTCTCAGAGCGTAAAAGGTTCGATAGCGGCAACCCGCGGCAAATATGCTATACGCAGAATCGTTCTATCGTCTCCCGGCAGATTAGCCACAGACCATACGCGCACATAACTCCTTTCGAACCTACATATATATATATATTCCATCTCGCAAATCTTGCAGACCACTCGAAATAATCCCATCAAGCGCCACAGCACAGCGCTTTCTCTCAGCGATTATTAAAACACGCGCGTGTTGTGTTCAGCAACTATATTATAGCTCTCTACGAATCTAGCCGCTTCCGCTTTCATTTTCAAGGCTAACCCTGCAGCTCTGACGAAGGGCAGGGCTACACGCGCCGCGGGGCTAAAATAGACCTTCGAGAATTAATGCGGTCCAGCGCGTGAGCTTTGCTCTCTGCGACCGCGAGCCATATTCCATATTGCACAAATGGGTCAGGAACAGCGATCGCGGCTGCGGCGATATAATATGACGGCGCGACGACGACGACGCGCGAGACTTGGCCCAAAATAGATCAAGGCCCCCGTGCAGTAGCCCGTTAAAAATAACGTAGCGCACGCACGTCGCTCTCTCTCTCTCACTCTCTGTGTATATTGTCGCCAGTGCCTGTGGCTTTGCAGAACGGGAGTTTTAGCGTTCTACCGCTGGACCTTTCTCTGTCTCTCTCTCCGCAAGCTGCTGTTCTATTGCACCATCATCGCCGAGCTTTTTCAAGGTCAGCGAACATATACAGACACCCACACACTGTTGCTCAACAACAGTGCGTTCGCACGATGCTGCCGGCAATCTGGAGAAAAAGGGCTGTATATATAAGCTTACATGAATTCCGGGAGGAACGTTGATGGATTCGCGAAAATCGGTATATAACAGCGCGGCGCATACGCTTGTTTTAGTAACCCAGATTTCCCGGCATCCGAAAATAGCGAGAGCGCGTGCAAGTGCAGAATTCTTTTTTTTTTCGGTACTGCAGCACCGGAAAGCGGGAAAATGCTGCACGCGCGCAAGCTCTGTTTATAAGTTTAGCCCCGCAATAGCGCGCGTAATAAGTATTAAGTAGACGCGTATAAGTAGTCAGCTGGCCGCGCTCGCGCATTTTGGCGCAGGGTTGAGTCAAAACCGCCGCGCTTTGACAATATCGCTGCCAAGCTGTTTGCGAAAATACCAATGCTGCGGTCTTCGACGGAAATGTAATTCGAGCCCGTAAATATATATATATATTACAGAGCGTAATATATACGTTCGTTTTGCTCATTGAAGTTCAATGATTCGGGCGTGCGCGTAAATATAAACACAAGCGAGCGATGCGCTTGAGGTGCATATGTGTGTATATACATATAACATATAATAAAACGCGGTTGGCGGTATATGCGATTGAAAGCGGAAAAGCGAAGATTGCGTACCCAGTAGACGGCAGCCTCCTTCTCCGAACTGGGCGGCTGATCGTAGGTCGTCGTCCAGGTACGCCGATACGAAGGCATTGTGTTATATATCTCCTCTTGTTCCCTCTATATGCTACAATGTACGAGACAACAACACACTTGTCGCGCGAACTTTCGCGACTCCGAAAGCCCCGGAAAGCGTCGATGTGTATATATGTATACTATAAAAGCTCGATGATCTCTCTCTCTCTTTCTCTCTCTCCGTAAACGTTGCGTCCCGATTGATGCGCGGGCGGCCACTAAACTTCTCCACCAGCGGCTTCTTCGCCAGCGCGGCTAAGGATCGCCTCGATATCGCGCGCGCGCGTGGCCAGCTGCTCTCCACGCTATACTCTCCTACCTTCGCACGCGATCGTCAGCGAGGGGGGCGGCGAGCAGAGGCGGCTGGCCCTGTCGCGGATTTTACTACTGACGCGCGAGTGGCATTTTTCATCTCGCTCTCACGGGCCAATCCGTGGTGTTGGAGACGGTGTATAGTTTTATGGGACGTTTTATCGGATGTTATGAGGAGGATTTTGTTGTTTGACGGTGTCGTCATTGGAAAGGAATTAATGAGTTTTTTTTGTTGAAAATTTTGTTGTCGTTGTTGTTGGTACCGCGTTTGGAATAAATGTTTTTTAATCTATTTGTCTCGATTGACGGAGAAAAATTATTAAAATGAAATATTAACGCGAACTTGAGATAACTTGACCTCGGGTTAACGATTTTTATTTTTAACCCTTCTGAGCGAAACTAGTATATGTCACGGTCGAGGTTCGAGGTTTTTGAAAACGGTATGAGTTAAGATTAAATTAATTAAAAAAAAAAATAAGTTAAATTTCAATAAATATTCAAATTCAAACTATAAAAGTTAAAATTACGATTGTATCAATTAATAAAATAACAAAATTCTCATGAATGTGTATTTAAATTTCGTTCAGCAGCTGATCAAATATTATAGAAGAAAATATTTACTCCGATTATTTTTAAGAAAGGAGGCATAAAGCCTTTGAAGTACGAAGATTAACGCTATATTATAATTTTCCATGATTTTCTAGAACCAAATAATCAAACTTTCAAAAATAAATATATGAAATTATAATTGTTATCTGTCTCTTAGTCATGAAAACTTTTATATATTTTTTTGATATTTTCAAAATTCAACATCATAATTTATTATTTCTCCTAATTATACAAAAATCTATGAAAAAAAAAAAAATTATTTAGCATCGATTTAACTTCCAAAATTGAATAATCCATAGCGCCACCGAGTTTTTGCTAAAAAATCGCTAAATGTGAAAGACCTCTTTAACAAACTCCAGATTCCATTCAACATTAATACATTTCTCGACAGCTGACGATAAACAAGCTCAAGTCCATTGTCTTGTATATATACACGCGTGCAAAGTGTATCATATGTCTGTTTGCAAGTATCGGTGAAAATCGCGCGCATGCAGATATATTTGCCCCTCGATACACGCGCAAAAGAAGGATATTTATAGCCGCGGTTCGTCGTTCACTCCCTCTACTTCATCTTTCTTTCCCCTCCTCTCGTTTTTGTTTCTCCCAAACTTCTTCACCCTCCCTCCATCCCCCTCTTTCACTGCGGGACTTTCCAGTATTTGCCATTTCGTCGCGCGGCTCAAATTGACGAGCCAACAAAAATACGCGCACTATACCCCTACCCCCTGTTTCCGCATGATTTAGAGGAACGAGGGCCGCGCGTCGATTTGCACGTATATATATACGACTTTGTGTGTTATACGCGGCTATAACTAATAGGCGGAGGCGCCGGAAACCCCTTGTCCCGTCAGCGTGTAAGTACACGATGTGGTGCAGCGTGGGGAAAAGCGCTTTCGTCAACTTTTCTCTTGAAAAATAAACGCCGTGCGCTCGCTTTGCTGCATCTCGTGTTTGCAGTTTATTATACACACATTATTTTGAGAACACGAGATTAATCTGAACGATTGTCCCGCGGTGTTCAACAGTGTCATATATATAACGCCAAGAGCGCGCATCATATACCTGTTGGCGATATTCTTCAACGAAAAAATCCGAAAATTCTTCTTATCGTTTTTTTCTTTTTGCTATTACGTAAAATAATTATACACTTTATAATGTAGAGCCGTTTGAATTATCCGTAAGAATAATACGACACATCACGAGATCGCGAATCGGACGATACATCATACACATACCCTTAAAAAAATTAAATTATTATAATCAACTGACCTGGGACAGGTAGAATCTCTCCTCGCGGACCTCGTCGAGGTAGTCGTGGGCCGGGTTAAAGTGGCTCGGCGAGAAGATTCTCGAGGGTTCGGGAACCTCGATCGGAAGAGGAGGCGGAACCGGGCTCTTGGGCAACAAGGGCGGCACTTGCGTATTCTTCGGCCTATAGATTCGTCAAAATCCCCCCGACAGAAACACCAGGTTAATTCAGCATTTGATCCAACACAATGTCACACAAACAACACACAAATAATAAGTATATATAATACGACTGCACGTATAAACATGCAGATGGTTTATAATGGCTTGTATAATGAAATGCTTCGGGGCATGCACATACGCGAGCGATAATCCTTGCGAAATATAGAGAGAGAAAATTTCATAAAGAAGTTAATGGACTCGAACCGTGCACATTGCCAAAGCGAGAGTTGCAACGCGAAGGAAAATTCAAAGCTAAAAGCCGTTTTGGCCCAAGCGCGCGTCCGTCTGTATATATGTACGAGGAAAGAAAGAGATATGTTACGATTTCCGCCACGGGGCAAATCAGCAAGTCCATCGAGGAATATATCTGTGTGTGTGTGTTTTTTTTCTTCTTCATCGTTGTGGAAATAATAGAATGTTTGCTCTTTCAAGTGCATTTATTTCGAACTTTCTTTCTTTCTTTCCACATTGCGTACAGAAGACGCAGGTCGACTATATATTAGACATATATATTTATTTATATGCACATCAACACATCTGATGGGTATAAACAAGTAAATGGAAAGCGTATATATGTATGTGTATAGTTGATCTCGTTCGCCGGTCTCTAGAGGCAGACGCACACTTGTCCGTTAAATTTGGCGTGCGCCCGTAAAACGTTAAATTTATCGACCGACCACGCGCGTGGTATCATTATATATATACACATCACACAGCCGACAAAACAAAAGCTACTGCGGGGCACTACTGTCCTCGTTCACGCTGGACTCACTAATTTGCTGTTACTTTATCCTCCGCGCGCGCTTGCGTGGTTATATTAATTCCCGCGAGAGCGAGAGCTAAAAGAATTGTCGGAAAAGCTGCTGAGATAGGCTCGCGAGCAGTAGGTTAACGAATCGGCGAAAGCTTCGCGACACAATAATCGCGCGTGATTGAGGCTCGTTATCCGGGGCCTCTGTATTAACGAACTTGGAGATGATCCGCGGCGGCTTATGACTGAGTAGTAGTGCGTCTGGCGGTGAGTCGGTTCTCGCTGGGAAGGACTCGGACCTTTCGATGGCTAGCTTAACACACTCGGAACTTTGCAGGAGGTTCTGGGCGTCTACATGCCTCAAGTCGCGTACGTCGTACTGGTCGATCTTCTTGATCACGTCACCCTTCTGAAGCTCCTCGTTCTCAGACTGTAACCAGAACAAGCAAATACCGATTCTCATTATAACATATGCGATGTACACTTATATATTATGATAACTTGTTACATCTTTTTTTTTTGCTCTTTCATGACACTGATGTAATATATTACCAAAGAAACTCATGTGAGATCTCACGTGAATTCTTGCGCGTCAAAATCTCACGTGACTTAAAAACCAGAATATACGTGGCGCTAAAATTATTAGTTTAAAAGATTGTCTGTTTTTCGAAGGAAGCGGCTGTATGGATTATATATTTTTTTGTATTATTCCTTCTACACTATTAGAGAGGTATCGCATTTCAAGTTAATTTTTTGATAACAAATTTTTTTACGAAAATTTGTATAAAGTCCGCATTTAAAAACTCACGTGAGTTTTCATACGAGATTTTGCACGAAAATAAACTTTTTAAAAAATTTTAAGAAATCAGTTTTTGTCAAAAAACTTTTTGAGTCAAGTGAAATTTTGAGAACACGTGTGAGTTTTTTCACTAGAGATTCAAATAAAACATTCCTTCTGATTTTTCATATTGGGAGAATTGTGAAAGAAAAAATAAATTGATAGCCGAATGGCTCGAACAGAGTTTAAAATAATTCATATATAAACCTTTTACTACCTCGCATTTCTCTCTAAATATATATGTCTGACCAGACCTATCTATTTTCTACTTCGATACAAAGTTATCTATTCCGCGAAAAACTTTTATACGATTATTTTCTTTTCTATCTTTGCGCTCATTTCTCACTAATGACTGTCTTTTATCGTTCTATAACAGTTCTCTTATGACTATTAAACTTACAAAATTGCACCGCATGTATTATAGTATTTAACATTTGGCACTTTTGATCAAGAAAACATGAAAAGCGCAATTTGTCAAAATAATCAGCACAGGAGATAAGATCAGATCAGCGATGCTTATCTTGATTAAGGAGGCAGCCGATTGGACATAATCCAACGTTTGAAAAATCGGCAGCGACAGAACAATCATCCCCCGCGCTACTTGATGGACGCGTACGCCTCGCAAGCACGTCAGCGATATAACGA
>UXGD01000615.1:0-52119 GCA_900474315.1 Torymus auratus | reverse complement strand
ATAAGCTTTACCCGATGAAAATCGGTCAATTTGTTCAAAAGTTATAGCCGGTACACACACACACACACACACACACATACACACATACAGACACGAAAAATTTTTTGCTCAAAAACGACGGATTTTCCTGCCAAAAGTCTTAAAACATATTTTTAAACATTTTTTGTTTCAAAATTTTTTTTCACCATTACAAAGCTTCCTCTTTGGGGAAGCAAAAAAAAAAAATGTTTCCTGTTACCCTATTTACTCGTCGTCAGTGTCACGCGGTCAAGGGTCGCAAACACTACTATACCACTTGCGCGCATGCAGGTGAATCGCGAATTAGGTATATATACCATAGAGCCATTAGACTTGTAGATCCCACAGGAGTGAGAAGTACACGTATATACTATACACCTCGGCGCGTTACTTGCGTACACAGACTACACAGATAATTAAAATGTCGCGCGCTTTGAAAGTCTAATTTCGAAATTTCTCGAGCACGTGCGAGAACTACGTCAAAGTACGTCTTTTTGTGCTTTGCTACGATACCGCGAGGGGGTAGAGCAAGAGGACGATACGTAACGGCGATATTGAGCTTCGAGTTTTCCGCCTGCATGCGACTCTCGAGAAAAGCGCCGAATCATCGGAGAAAAGTCAACTAGTTAACTGCATAGTGCATGTAGTTGAGGGAGGAGTTCTCAAGAAAGCGTGTGTATACAATGCCGACTGATGACTATGCGCGCGCTGGGACCTGGCGTAACCCTCATTTTTTCCTTTGAGGAAAATTCGTGCGAAAGAGAGTGCGGCTAGAATGCGACGATATGATTTACAAATTAAGTAAATTGAACATTATTTGCGCAGCTAATAATAAGCGGGGTATTAGCAATGGTAATGGGGGAGAGGAGTTCGGAGGGTGAGACGGTTTTGCCGATCGATCGTATGACAAATTCGTAGACATATTTGCGGATGAATAAGAGTTGTGATTGATTGCGTCACCGAAAGCCTTTTCCGTTCTTTTTTTCAAGCGCAGTGTGATGTATAGCGGCATTGTATAGAGAATTATTGGAAGATGCAAAAGTTGCATCGACGACATTTTTTTTGTCATATTTTGTAATACACTTTAATGGCAATATTAACGAGTAATAACTGGATAGATGAAAATAATAAGATGACGTATCTGTATAGACGAAACAGTGGCAATTATAAAGTTGAAGCATCTTTGTACATCGTTGCGGCACAAAGAAACTTCTTTTTATATCCTTTGCAATTTAAACTTGGTTTCTTCGGATACTTATATTATTGTCAAAAAGTATATAGCTTAATACGATGGTTCTTTTTTTTTCTTTATAAACTGATCAATTTACTTTTATTATTTCTCGCATAGCTCTGCGCCCATACAAACGATTACACCTATATTATACCGATACTATACAAACCTTTTTTAACGTATTTAATAATTTCTTACCAAGCTCTGTCGCAATTGAAACATAACAAATTGCCGATTTTATCTTAATCTATCGCCGACCGAATTGCAAAATAAAGTATATATAAATCACGACAAAAAAGAACACAACACTATTCGCTGAACGCAACCCCCCACAAATTATACAAAACCAGATCGTCTCGGCCAGATAAACTTCATTTCCTATAAATCACGCTCCCCCATTGCCCCACTATACTACCCAGCAATCCTAATAATCTCCTATACCAAACAAACCGTCAACCCTCCATTACCGATCATCCCCCGTCCATCTCTCGCACACCAACCGATCTTTCTCTCAGCAGCAGCAGCAGCAGCGTCGCTCCATCGTGACGATCACGGAGAGCGTAGGTGACGCTGCTCGCTACTACTATACACTTGCTGCGGGAGGGGACAGGCGGTCGCAACATGGCGCGTCGGTTAAAAGCAATGCGCGCCGCCCGGCCCCGAGTCAGTCCTCCGCCGCCGGCCGACGAAGCGCTCGCGTTCTCTCTTTCTCTCTCTACTCTTCGTTGTCGTTGCACGCATATATACTTCGTGTGTATTACAGCGCGCAGCGGAGAGTGACAACAACATAGAGCTCCTCCTCCCCCGCGACAGACAGACAGTGAGAGAATCTCCAGAGTGTTTAAAGTGTGTGGCGGCCGCAACGCAAGCGCATCGACACTCGTGACATCGTCGTCCTGCCATTGAGAGATCGGTAAGTGCGTCTTGTGCTTGCTGTGTATAAGTATGTGTGGGTGTGTGTGTGTGTCGTATTGATTGCCGATCGGCTCGTTGATCGGCTAATGGAATGTGCGATTTTCGCAACGACGAGTGTGCGATGGGTAACCTTTTGTAAAACTCGTTGTATAATTGGTGCACGTCCGCACGGAGAGCGCGCAGGCCTCGTCGCGTCGTTATGAAATCGGTGATTCAATACGTGTGCCCGTGTCTCTCGGTGTGTTATGGTAACCGATTTCTGGGCCGATCCGCCGAACGGATGACACTTTCGAATATATGGGAGGGTTGGTTAGGAGATCGGTTGGAAATCTTCTTCTTTTTCGTCGTCTATGTTTGCCGGTATTTTGTAATCTCGGGCGGCTTTCAATCCGCATTACTTATACACACTCGGCGTATACATAAACGCAAGCGCGCGTGCGCATAGACGAGGGGGGACCACGAGAGCAAATATGTTCAAGCGCGCGGGCATTTCGAACGGCTCGTTAAAATATTGACTGTATGGTTTAGCCGAGGCGAAATTTTAACATCGTAATATGTATATGATTAACTTTTTCCTCCTCCCCCTCCTCCTTCTTCTCTCTTTATATACAGCAGGTTTTAAAGTCGCCCCACGTCCGCACCGAAATAATTTATTTTGTTCCTTGCGGTCGTCGCGTCTGCGTATACCTATAAATATTTTTTTTTTCTTCTTCAAGTCGCCGCACCGAGAACCCGAATTTTCCTGTATATGATTTTTTCTTCCAGTATTATGTACGGGACACGAAAAATTCTCTTAAAAATAAATATATAAACAAAAAAAGAGAGCCGCTGCCGCGTCGCCTAATTGCGTTTGCGCAAGACGAACAGCAATACTTATAATATACATTTTCAACGCAATCGCCGCGGATTCTTTGCGCAACGGTGTCGTCGTGGTAACAGTAGCGACTCGCGCATCCTCGCGCGGGTGAGAAGATTTTTCTCTTACTGGGGGGAGGGAAAGAGAGATGATCGGTAATTAAAGAAGAGTTGAGATAAATGCGGGTTTCGCAGTGTCGGAGGTGTGGAGATTGGCGATTATGACGAGAGAGAGATTGGAGTTTTCGGCGCGTGTTGAGAGACGGGTTTGTTGCGATATCAGATGATTAATTGGTGGAGTATTGAATCGGTAGATTCGGGAACACCAGCTTTTTGTTGTAAATTATTATCTCTATAAAAAGCCTTTGCGTATATAATATTTTTCTCCGAGTTTTGCAAATCGATTTTTCTTAGATTTTTGCAACGACGTGTAACGTTTGTGTATACACCAAAATTAAAGAAAATAAATTTTAAAAATCGTTTTACAAATAACAATAAAATCTGTTATAGCTTTCACTTATCTCCAGCCGATATTAATCATAATACAGTCGTCGAGTACGGCAGTTAAACTAACAATCAGTTGAAAGCCCTAGGCGACTACGTCATTACACATAAACGTATATACATATAGGGCTGACTAACCCCGGTACGTTACTACTTGTAGCGCCGCCGCTGCTGCTCTCTCGCCTCTTTACGACTTTCTCTCGGGAATCGACCACTATTATATATACACGCAGACAAGAAGAAGCTACAACATTGTCGTCCAGCGTATTATAAACAATCTATAGTATAAAAATAGACGAAAAAAACAAACCTATACTACACTTCTTATTCGACAATGCACCTGTTACTTTCCTACCGCCGAAACCAATTCCACACACTTTGTTCTTCATTAATTTACACGGAACACTAGTATCATCAGCAGCACGCGCGCACGCGATCGTAACATAGTTACGATTCAAGGTCTAGACTACAGCACTCTCTCGGCACTCTTTCGGACACGCGCGCGGTCATCCCGTAATTAAAGCGCCCGCAGGATTGAGCAACGAGAGCGTGACGATTGTATACCGACCCACCGGATCGCCCGGAATTTTAACTATCTACGAATTCGTATTCCACCTGTATATATACACTTATATATACGGAGCAATACTTGCTCGTTACGTAACAGCGCGTGCAGATGCACCGGCGGCAACGGCCGTTAAGCCGCGCGCTTTACGCTGATCATCCTTGCGCTACATAAACTCGACGCGCGTGTATTACTTTCTTTCTCATTCTTCAGCTGGGCAGGATGAATGATTATTAACGTGTATAATATAGCTCTCTTTCTCGAAAGGGTCCATTAATTTCGCGGGAGAGCCGCGCGTTGTGTCCCGTTACGAAACGCGCCGACAAACAATATAAACAAACCGTAACGAGCAAAAAAGAGGCCGCGGATTGTGCATAATATTCGTTACACATTTTCGTACCGAGACGCGAGTGTCTTATGCAATTTGAACGGTGCGCGCATGGGTTTGTCCGATATAATGCGACGTACGGAGGAGAACGGTGAGAGTGAGCGAAATCGATGCGTGTTTGCAGGTCCCTTGGGACCAGAGATGCGCGTGATAATAATATAGTGCGAGTGCGTGAAAAGGTTTTGGGTCAATAGAACAACCTCCGAGCAACCATCAACTAACCCTTTTCTTCCTCGCCGCACGCGTGCATTTGAAATTTCACATGATTCGATCTTCGAAAGATCAAGACTCGCGCGCGTGTCCAGGTGTAGTTTTGCTGCGACGTTCTCTCGGGGAATCATGCAAATCTATAATGGTTACGTTGATTCTTGCGTACGATTGGTTTGTGTCACAGTTATATATTCTTCTTTCGGGATAGTACCTATTCCAATGATTACGTATACTTGCGTATACTTGATTCATATATAATATAGAAAAATAAATAAATTCTGTCGATCTAACGGTAATGGTAAACAAATATACGTGCGCGTGTATATACAGGCGCAATCGAAGAGCGCGGAACGTGATAAGCGAATTAGGCTACGGCAACTATTGAGAATATAGATTGTATACATGACTTATGGTCGATATAAGGCCTCTCGATATACATATATCTATATATACCGGCGGCGCTCGTCGTAAAAAATTTATCTTTCCGCTCCCTTGAATCACAGTAAAAATTATAGCCAATAAAGCACACAGAGTATAGCACCGCAATCCAATCGAAACCGACGGCCGTTTACCGACAAAAATATTGCTTAATTCTCCGGGAATTCGCTCCACTTTGCTCTCACTCTTATTTCCCGTGCCTTGGGGCAGGTTAGTTTCTGATCTCCGGTTCTAGAAAATCTCGATCAGGGGAGAATAAAAAATTTACTCCTATATATATACACACGTTGTTGCGTTTCCTTTGTTCGTATCACGTGAGAGTATATGTATGCGAGTTCCGCGCGTCTTATAACGTTTCGCTTCACGTTTCGGCCTCTTTAACATTCACCTGCACGCCTCGCGCGGGTCCAATTCTCTTCCTCCTTTGTGTGTGTCTCCCTCTCTCCTTTATCTTCGCGCGAGATTTATGTCGTCGGTGTAATAAAGGCGGGATAATCGTGTTTTGACTCGTTATGTCGCGGCTGCTTTAGCGTGACGCTGCAAGTGTTATAGTGCTTATAATAGACATCGATAGATTGATTTTTTGCTTGCTTCCACCCGATATAATGCTGTGATTGCAGCAATTTTTGTCTCTTCCTGACTCGTGCAACAATAAAAATAAGCTTATATATATTTTGCCTTATTATGTCGATGTCGTCAATTACCTCGACATGTCAGTTTCTACAATAAACAGTCAATGTCGAGTTGTGTCATCTCTTCATCTGAGGACGAATTTAGCATCTCGATGCTAATTAATTAACTGATAAAAAAACGACAGTCCATTCGATAAAACTCGATGAAAAGTGCCTATAACGAGTTGTTTATACAACAGTGCAAAATTGGCATCGTTTCAAGTACGCACAAACTTGAATCTGCATAATGAATTCTTACAATTCTTAAAAAATTCTAAAACATACCGCGTGTCGAACAGACACCGTCCATCTTCCATCCGGCCATCTAAAACCACTTAACATGACAAACCATCCATGTAAAAAAGCCATAAACCAAGCACACATCACACTCAAATTCATACTCACACTAATCCTAACAACGAATAAAAAAAACCGCGGTTCCCGTTCAACGACCTTACACACTAAGCACCAAAAAATCCAGCACGTGCCGATGATTATACGCGATCAATGACTCAGAAACACACACACACATGCACACACAATCATTGCTACCCACTATCGGGCAAAAACCTCGGCTTTCGCCTCAGGACACTTGCGCTTAGGTTGCGCAACTTCTCTCTCGCGATCCTTTTATCCTCGAGGGGCCGATGCTCGCGCGCAAGTCTAAGCGGGTCTAGGTCGCGCCGGCGGCTGCTGCGCGTGTATGTAGGCGTATGTGAGCGTATGAACGCATCGATTGCTCGCTCGCTCGCTACGGGATTAATAGTGAATGAACGGCGGTGTGGGTTATCGGGACGCGTGGATGAGGATTGTTGTGATTGGAGAGAGAGAATATGGGTGGTGAGGTTACGGTATAATAGGCTGTTTATAATTTTAAACCAAATTGTATGGAATGGGATTGTCTCATTATTATAATAGTATTGTAACAGTATTGTAACAGTATTGTAAAAGTATTATAAAAGTATTGTTATTATTTGTATTTGGGAGAGTATTATTAGCAGTTAGTGGCCACAGGAGTTGGTGAAATTCACCAGTATTATTTTCATTATCTTTTAGATTTATATTTAATAATAAAATTAATGCATTTTAGGATTTATAGCCCGAAAGCTATCTCGTAATTACAACCTTACACACATAGAAATATTTCTTAGCATACAAATCAATGTTTTAGAATTAAATAATAGACTCTCCCTATACAGTTATCTGAAAAATCGTAGAATCCTCGGCATTTAATCAGAACCACACCTCGTATAGTTTCCTAAATTAGAAAAAAAAAATTCAATTGATTTCAAAACGGACAACGAAAATATTTCGAATCCTCCCCTCTCCCTGTATACATTACACCGGCACCTAATCACCATAATTCAAATTCCAAACCAACTCAATTAGCCTCCTAATGCCCCTCCTTTCGCGCACTTGAAAATCCTCTCGAGATTAACTTTATTCTCTTTCTCTCTCTCTCTCCCTAAACAGCAAGACTTCAATTTCACTGTTTTCATACGCGGGCACGTTGGCGCGCGCTGCGTCACGCGCGCGACTTAATATTCCTCGAGACCTTTTGTAATCGTGACGCGCAGCCTTGGCGCTCGCTCGCTCGCAGGTATTAATGAGGATTTATCGGCGAGTTAGGTGAGTGCGAATTAATAATGGCTTTCCATAACAATCAATACCTGCCGCGGTAATTTTCGTGCCCGATGATAGAGAAGAAGAGTCATGAAAATATGCTAATTTTAATGGAGCGAGGAATATAATGGTGAATTTTCATTTCGAAATGTGTATAGGTAAAATTGTTATAGGAGGGGACGGATGAGTGTTTAATGTATGGGTTCTGCGAGCACACGTATGACGGGTAATTTAGAAATGGTTATCTGCTCGCGCGGTAATCGATGACAAAGTGGTATTATTTTTCATGCGGGAGATGGAATTTAATGATAGGCGTGTATGGAAGTTGGAGAAATGCTCGCATAAGCGACGCGGTTGCTAAACGTTTTTAATTATTTTCGCCAAGTATGTGAAAATATATTCAGGGTACGGGCTTTTTCAGAACAAAGAACGGTAAAGTACATTTTACACCTGTCCAGGTTTATTTAATAGTACAAAGCTGGCGTTTCTCACTTTTGCCAAAGTATATATTCCGTGTAATATTTATAGCGAGAGAAATTAAATCCATGTCGCAATTAAAATTATATACGTGTGATAATCGTATATATTATAAAAATCTTGTGCCATGCCGACCGTTTCGAGGAAAAAGAAAAGAAAAAAAAATATATTAAAAACAAAATTTAATTAACACGAAATTGTCAGTCTGTTGCAAGGATAATTGTATGCAATAAAATACCCGTTTTGCGTATTTCCTTTCGCTACGATAAAACCTTTAAATACAAATATATAAGCTCTTTGTTTCAATACCCTCGTATAAATATTACAATAAAACGTCTCTCTTTTAAAATCCACATTTATCCCGATTTAGGAGGCAGACATAATTAAATTATGCATTCAACAAGTATATCCTTTAAAATCCTCATCACGACTATCGCTCAAAACAATCATCCTCGAGTAACCGTCAAAACATTGCACTCAGACTAGAAGAAAGAAGAAAAATAAGAATAACCCAAATTACATAGCCATACCCGATCGCTTCCTCACCGAAGATCCATCTACTCCACCCCAAACCGGAAACCTCAGCGTACCACGACTTCCCCGCCCGTAATAATATCTCTCTTTCTCTCTCAAGAAAATCACAACTATATACCTCTACTAACCCAACGGAAACTAAAAACCGGGCGCGCGTTAAGAGACGGACTTTTACGTAACGCTCAGAGCGCGCGGCGCTTCTCGACTTTGCATTAGTGCGTTACGCGTTATAGAATTTCTTGCACTTTCTCGATGGCGAAGTTTCGCGAGAGATGACGATGGACTGTTGGCAGTGATATAATTTCGTTGTGAAGTATGAGGTGTATGGTTCTTATTTTTTTTTATCACGCGGGTATTACGCGACACACACACACACACTCACGCTGTTAAGATTGTAGTATTTGAAAAACGCCGCGTGTTGGAGTAGGGGAGCTTGAAAGGCGCTGAGTCACGGTTGCTACTCGTCGCGAATATTAAAGTCGATTGAGATGCGTTTTAGCATTTTTACTTATATTTATGTTTGTTTCTTTCTGTCGTTTCAACGTCAAAACGTGTTACGCCAAAAACGTTTCGAATCGTCGCGAGTACATTTTTTTCGTAACGTCCTCGCGGAGCGATGTCAACGCCTTGTGTCAACAGTCGTCGTTGGGCGACCTGGCAATGCAACCGCTATCAGAGATAAACTTCCTCTGCTCACTCTCTCGCTCCAGCCTCCGCGTAATTTGACGCAATATTTGAACTACGTTGTCGTGCCTTATGCAAATCTTATTAGGGGGACCTCGTATATATAATCGTCATTAAACGTGCGACGTATGAATGTATTGACACTATTTTGCCTTTTAATTTCGTCAAGCCCTCGGCAAACAATAAACACACTGGAAAACAGCTTCTAGAGGACCGGATGCCGTACTTTTCTTTTTTCTTTTGAAGAAAGGCGAATTGTAACGACTTATCAGAATGTCCTTTGGGCTGAGAGAGGGAGAGAGAGGGGAAGACTTTTGCATAATCGCGACGCGACGTAATATTTGCTCACACGCGGAGAGGAGAGATATTTGCCGGTCCCACGAGACGAATTGGGTCGACCGGCGCCGGAAGATCGGCGTGTTTTCGGCTGCCTTTTGAAATGGTCGGTGTGTGCTTTCTCGGTCAGGATTCGTCGTTTTTGTTTTACGTAATGGCCGATAAGAGGTGGCGAGGAGATACTTGGAAGGTCGAGGATTCAGGTTTCGTTTGTATAACGCAATGAAGAGTGGCAAGTTTAGGATATTTTGTCAGGGTAATGGGATTACTGTCGTATTTGATGACCATTGATTGAGGTACTAATTGATGTATTAATAGTATTGTAATAGTATTAAGATAGCATTATTATAGTATTATCATAGTATTAAGATAGTATTGTGATAGTAGTATTATAGTATTGGGATAGCATTATTATAATACCGTAGATATGTGCCCATTTACAGCTATAATAACTAATATTTCCGTACTGCTACAAACAATGAAACTCTTAGCAAAGACCCTATCCACCTGCGAATTCAAAAACCACTTTTTCAAATCTCATTGCATAATTCGGCGACAACATTCCGCCACATAAAAAATTACACTCTCAGAACCCAGAAGTTACAACCGCAAAACTACCTTCTCTGTCCTCTCGCCCGTTTTCTAGAAATAACACGCTATAATCCCCCCCAGTTCAAAAACTTTTTGCCCAAGTACACCGCGAGAGCGCGAACCAGGAAACGGCAGTTCTCGTTGATATATGTTTATCGACAGGCCGTAAAAACTCGACCTAATGACGATCGCGCGCGAGCGCGCGTACGCACGTGAGCAAATTATTAAACTCGTTTTAGGTAGGTCAGATAATTAAACGCTGGTTTATGGGAGAAAAAAATCCTCTGAGCTGCTTTTTTTCGCGCTCTGCAGATTATCGATCGGTATATACAAAATGCGTCGCTGTCGCTGTCGCTACTTTTCCATTCGGCTCGCTTCAATGTTAATACATTCCGATTTGTACAATAATATATTACGTATTTTCTAATATTACGTAAGGCGCCGGGCTCGCTCGCTCGCTGGGGGAGTATTATTTTGAAATTACGTTATATCGACGCCAAGTGCCATTAGAGCGTGTCGCGCGCGCTCACTGCTGCTCGGGAAGTCAGTCACGTTCCGCGCAGCTATTCTCCTTTTCCTTTGAAATACTAATTAATCGTGAGAGGCTTTGGGTGTCGGTGACAATAATGCTTGATGGATCGTGATCGAATCGCTTCCCGGTATCTGATGATCATCTTGGGTGGGATATCTATGACTGTCTGGCGGGATGTAAACAACATCAAATGACCTACAATGTACTATTCTTAAGTAAAACAACCTATGTACATCAACCACTTGACACTGAACCACCAGTACCACCACCATACGCTCCCTTCTCTCAACGAATCAACCTATTATTCAATCCCTCTATTACCACTGTACAGCTAAACGCTCGCTTTCGACGTAGCCATCGTCGCCGCTGATTGAATCGGCAGCATGCTCCTACTGTACCGCGGAAGAATCGTTGCGGTCGAACGCTTGCGCGCGCTTTTATAATACCGATGATGACTCTGCGGCTTCCCTCTCGAGCTGTCGTTCCCTTGGGCAACGCGGTGTAAATATATAGTTTTGGATTTTTCGGGGGACCAGGGAATATAATTCGGTCACGCGTTCTTTTAAAGATTCATTGCCAAGTGTGTCTATACTTACACACACAGCCACTTTGTCTTTTCAAGCGGTCTTTGAAGAGGATCATCATCCTTGATGCCCTGACCGTGGACTTGTAGGCCGGCGAGAAATGCTTTCCTTGAAAGGACCATTACGTCAGCGATACACCTGTCTAGTCCATCTCTCTCTCTCTCTTGACTTTTCGTAACGCGCGTGTGTGTGTATAGCGTGCGGCCTTTTCTGACGCGGAGTGTAGGTGAATCTTTAAGTGATTAGGTGGACTGTTAACGAGGTGTCGTGGCGATTAGCAACGCTGTAGTTCAATGCAATACGTCTTGTCGTTATCTCTCCGTCGACAGCTAAGCATAGCCAAAACTAACGCATTAAAATCACCATCTACAAGTGGCTGCATGCCACTCACAACTCCGTTACCCAACGTTCCATAAACTTCACTCTATTAAGAAACATTATATCCTATCCTTTATCAGCTGTATAACCGACACCGATATCAAAATAGTGAAACCGCGGAAATCCCTTACTTTTTTCAATTTTCGGAATCTTACGACACGCCCATCATCATGATCGCCATTGGGGGCTTTATCAGTTATATAATTAACACCAGGCTATATTGGTGAAACTCGCGCGAGCTAGTTGCTTACATAGATATATACATATTAGTGGTTTTTGCATGAATTAGGCGTACGTGCGTGGAGCGGAATTCTTCTCGCTCGTGATGTGCACGTACCTGTTTTTTTTGCAATCTCCACCGGCGAAGGTTAAACCCGGCTGCACGTGTCCGTGTTGTTATCTGTTTACGTTATCGGATTTAAATATGGAATTCAAAACATACGGGGTGATACTGTTGTGCTTTGGGTGTATAATAAGGATATTAAGCGTCGTGGTAGATGATTTTCCTTAATTGGCTCGTCTGTTTTGAAAAATATTCGACAGAGGAGGAGGAATTTTGAATTTGGATGGGTGATTAATAAGGCAAGTGTATGCGCGAGGGTTTCCACAGTGTGTATAATAGTGTGGTTGGATTGATTAAAATGTGGCTTTCGAAATACGTGTATGCGCATTTCTGGGGATTTTTATGCTACTCGTATGATGAATTGCCGTTAACGAGATTATACTTTTCCCGCGCTCTTTTCGCCGCACTATTTGCGGACTATGAAGTAATAACGTACGTTCGTGTGTTCTTTTTTTTCGTCCCCTGCACCGGCCGGTGCGTCGACGTTTATGATTCGCCGATCGCAGCAACGTTCTAATCCATATAATTCCATAATTGATAGGCGGGATGCCTATAATTATGACCTAACGGAAATTATTACTGCGGCTCGAATTGAAGCTATATACGTGTACCCGAACACAACAACACAGCGCTCGCGTTCCACTTCTCGCCGTATTACAAAACTTGGCGGCAGCACGTTTTTTTCACGTGCCTATATGTGTGTCATTTCGACGCTATGTGCATCTGACAGATGATGATAATGCACACATTTCAAAATTAAACGGCTTTACGTGCGACGTCGAGGAAAATTTAATGGTCTTGAGGCTTTTTTAGCGTTCGACAACGTGAGATAGCCTTTCGAAATTTTCGTAATTTGCCAACGCTGAAAATTTGAAACTTACAAGACACGCGTGATGTGGTTCACGAAAAAGAAGGTGAATATATAGCCAATAAAAGAGAACCAGTTGTGTTATAATGGCGGTATAATAATGTATACCGTGCAGCTTTGGTACTTGCAATCAAAGTGATCCAATTTTAGATGGAACACGGTATGTTTTCGTGTTGACATTGTCGTTCTTAGAAGGTGGCATATGAAAAGTCTAGTTTTCGTGGCATCCTTTCGGTTTTGATATATACGTGAGTTCTGAAATAAATGGAAAATCCTTTAAGAAAGTGCGTAAATGTCGGTTAAGATACAGAACTATTTAACCTGTTGAATGAAGTAACAAGTCTTATTACAGTCGATTCCATTTACAAGTGGCAGTGAATTTCTCGTTTCAAAAATAGACGATATAAATGACTGAAAATTGTCATCAATTCAATGTCTTCTAAGATTAAATTTCTACAATCTATATTGTTGGATTCCAATGTGATAATACATTATTTAAGGAATTGCCTTTCGATTGTTTTTGACATTTTCTTGTACCAATATTCGATCATCATTGTTTATATAAACCAGTACATTAATCAAACGATATAACTTTACAAATACATAAAAAAAATCTCTTCTTGTCACTGCAAATGATATTCCTCCGGGCTCTTATTCTTTAACATTTTCCCTCATGAAATCTCTTAAATCTCTTCCACCCATCACCACCATCACCATCACAATATCCCACATACACACCACGCGGTTCACGGTTATACCACGTACCAATCGAACCGGTACCAGCAGTACACACAGCGCATGCGCTCCGGTAACCGGATTCCCGGCAGCGACGGGACGGCAAGAGTGAAGGCCGTTCCTCGGCATCCCTCGGCCTTGAAACTCTCCGTGTACCAGCGCTGCTGCTTTTCTTTCTCTCTGATCCCGAGGTAATTCGCTCTCGGCCAGACGCGCTTCCGCATTTCTCCACACCTGCGGACGATGTCTTTGTGTCCCGCAGGAATGTGGAATGCGGTGGTGCTGCGTGCAATTATATATGTGGTGATTGATTCGATGGTGCTAGGAAAGGAGCTGCGTGTTAATTATTGGTGAAATATAATAAGGGAGGCTGGGCGCGCGGGATTGTTGCTGATTTAAAAGAGAATTTCGTTGCGTCACGTGTAATATTTTTATTATATATGTCTATGACGAGGATAAATTAATATAAAGCGCGAGTGACTTTGGGATTTTATTATACTTTTCGTATATACAATCACTTGAATTTAAATGCATATATAGGGAAGTGTGTTAAGTGCACAAAGATTTCGAGTGCAGTAAGCGGATTCATCGAGGTTCCAAATACGGAGATATGACGAGAGAAAAAAGTGTCATTATTCAATATACCTTAGCTGAATTATATCGAAGCAATCCTCTCTCTCCCCTTTTGCTTTCTTTCTTTTTTTATTTAACACACATCATACGCAATACCCATTATATACCTTTGCATAACTTCGGCGACCGATCCACACACGTATAAGGTATAAATGTCTCGCGCTCTCTCGAAATATGCAACCCGCCCCCCTTCCCCATACACGCATTGCGTAATTTTCGTATGACGCCGGCTGCGACTATATGTATTAATTTCAAATTTATCGTAGCGTTAAGCGCGAGCGCGCGCTACCACTTTTATTATATATTTTGCCTCCCTCTCGGGTCACGGAAAAAGATATTCAATCCTTCTCTCTCCGCTCGTATAACGTATATATATAAAACGGGCGAGACATAACGCGCGAAAGTGTACCGACCTTTTTTCGAAAGGCATTGCACGCAGCGTCATTTTAATTAGTTTTAGCACGCGGCCGGCGGCGGCGCGTTATGGGAAATTGGCCACTTTTGTCTTTATTTTCAAGCATCGCGAGGTTACCGTGTACGTATATATGCTGCGCACATATAGCCGAGGTAGGTACGTACATTTAGGCTCATTAGTCGAACAATTGATGTATACGCGCGTTGCGCGAGATTACGCGGGATTTTCTGCGTTACTTTTACTATGTACGTTGGGATGGAGGAATGCAGCGGTGGCAAGAAAATTTTAATTAATTGGCCTTTTTCATTTAGGTTTTGCATAGTTTTTTTATTAAGAAAATGAGAAGAATGTTAAGATGGTAATGAGTATTTAATTAAATTAAATATAAAATCTTACCGGATAGATTCATCAAACTGCTATAAGATCTCTGTATAGCGTACAAAGAGAAGGAGGCAAATCAGTTTTTGCCCGAGTGAAGTACACTTTTATTGTAATAAAAACCTTAACACTATGTATTTAAAGAAACGTACGGCTCTTTTGAATTAAGAGATGAAATTCATGTCAATGCTATAGGATACATAAAAACTCTTAACCTTCATTTTTTTTCAAGCTTTTATCAACTCTCTTCTCAATTAAAGTCCCCTATTTCTACATTTTCCCTATATACCCACATACACAATCTCAATATAACCTTCTTCCCACCCTATCCCCCTGTACACTCTTGCCACTCGCGTTATCTCCCTACTTCACCCACCCATCATCTTTGGCTGCATCTATCGGCGAATCGGCACGCGCGCGCACAGCGAAGATTGGATAGACTCTCCTCGGTCGCTTCCTCCGCTACTATAGTTCTCTTACGCAACGGCAGCAGCGGAGGTATGCAGTTATGGGAACACGGAGAGGATGCGCGTGTGCGCGCGGGAGACAAAGAGTAGAGACGTGCAATTGCGACGCGGGTCGTATATATATACTCGCGGAATCGCCGCGAGTCAAAAGGTCAGCGATGCAGGAGAGAGAGAGACAGTGGAGAGTAGATTTGAGGTGTGGGATTCGTGATTGCGGCGGTGTGTAGGTGGCTACTGTGCTGGTAGTTTTTTTTTTCGTGCTGGGAAGGTGGGATTTAATTGCGGAGGGGATGATGAAATGAGGCGGTTCGCATCGGGTGTTTAGGAGATATGTTTTTTATACGATAAAGAAATGAAATACAGCTGTACCATAACTGTACGGGGTTTGTTCACCCCACCAATCTTAACCGGTAGGTACAACGTTTTCATTTGGAAGATGTCAATTTATTCCTCGTTCAATTTCATGGGGAGGTACCGGTATTAAAATTGGAAAATTTATAAAACCTGAAAAGTTTCTTTACAGGTTTTATAAATTTGCCAATTTTCATATCGGTATACTTCCCCCTGAAATGGAACAAGGAATAAAATGAAAAACAAAAAACATTAGTATTTCTTATCGTATTTTCTTTGTAGTCAACAAAATCTATACTTTTGCAACATTGGAAATTTTCTAAAAAACAAAATCGTTTCCGTTACGTTAACAACCCGTTTTCCTTATCACATCAGTTTTCAGATTGGAATCTATATAAATTAATCATTGTAACAAAAGTTTGATATAGCGTTAGGTCTACTAGACCGCTGAAGCCACCTGAATTCCAAAAAAAATTCCACGCGCAATCGTTTCCTTATACCCATCATCCTGTAACCCACTCGTGCCTCCTTATCCCCCACAATCTATCTCTCTTTCCACAAAATAAAAATCAACACCGACCGCCACCGCCTCTTCTTTATCTATCCTCCTCCCACCTTACGTAACGGATTTATTTAATATACCTCATAACATATTCCGAGAATCTCTACTATCTCCTCACGTAACTCTCTCTCTCTTCTTTCACTATCCATATCACCTACAAATAAATCAAACATAACCCGAAAAAAGGAGTCCGGCGATGGGACGAGACACGGCGTGCGTGCGCACTTATTCAGTCTATTGGCCTTGACGGACGCGGCGACGAGGCTCGAGTTGCATCGAAAGCGAAATCCGACGGGTTACCAAACTCGTGAGCGTGCGGCGCGCGTTATGTGCGTGCCGAGCGTCGAGTTGAACGTGTGTGTGTGTAAGTATACGTGTGGATGTGAAGTGTGTATACGAGGGTATTTAAAAATGTAGCCGTCGCGCTTGGGGCCTTTATATGTGTGGCGAAGTTTTCATCGACAGCTTTTTAAATTGCATTTGCTTCCGGTTTGCTATGGAGGAAAGATGAATAACCGACCATTCAATTAGTTTTTTTTTTTATTGAATTTCACTATAGTTATATTTGAAAACGGGACAAAAATCTGTATAATATTTACTGTTAATCAGGAACGTTTTTCATTTACCCATGAGTATATATATAGTGAAAAAAGAGGCGCGGTAATGGCGTATATAGCGAGAAACAATTTGACATTTGGTCGGCGAAATGTGTTTGCAGCTGCAGCGCGCCTAAACGCAATCCATCTCATATCTAGGTCGATTCACAAGAATGTTTATCACATTCTATTAGTGCCGACGTATGACAATGTTGCTATTTATAGTAACGCGCCGCGCGCTCTATAAAAATTACCAGTTAAGGCTCTAATTGCACATTATTATATATATTTTTCTTTAATATACAGTTGCATCAATTATACCCGTTTTTAATTAAAAAATTGATCATTACATTGTACGCACACTATACGCATATCTTATACATTGTCGCACCGAAAAATTCTTCACCGGCACACACACACACAATTTCATTGTAGCAATTTAGATAGTTGAAACTCGTAAATCTCTCATTCCACGCATACGTATATATACATACTGTATGACAGGTTTGCGCGACGCGCGGCACGATCAGCTGATAAATAAGTCTCGCATAGCGTGCGCAATCGCACATTACTATACACGGAAGTTTTAATTTCACGCACTGTATATATGTATACCCTTCTCCTGTAAAAAGTTCGACAGCTTCGCCTCGTAAACAAAATGCATCACGCTATAATGCACCGCGATAATAACAGCTGCGACTACCCGTGCACTCGTTACACAAATGCTAATATCTTTCCAACACGTATCCATCACCGTTAACCCAAACGAAACCGAGAGTAAGTATAATGTATACACACACACACGTAGCATTCATGCTTTCTCGGTGTCAATGTCGAGAGAACTTTCGATTTCGATGAAATTTTTCGGCCGGCGCGTATATATATACGTAAGAGAGTATTATACTTGCGCCCGAGGAGGAGTCGACCTCGATTTCCCGAGCTCGCCGAGCGAGCGAACGCACCTAACCTCAAATCGAGGAATCGGCGCGTTAAGTAATACGCCCTCGATCACGTATGGCGGCGCGGGTTTGCCACACGCGTAGGATAGGAGAAGTTGCGAGTGCCGATCGCGTGAAGAGTGAGAGCGAGTGACTGGACACGAGTGTGAGCTACTGCAGTCTGCGCTATTTTCTTTCGCGGTGCGAGTCTGTGATAACGAGGAAAGCTAGCTATTTTTAGCCTGGGGGTTTATCTTTATTGGGGGTTTAACGCTGCTGTGTGTAATATAGGAGAGCCTTGGGATGAGGCGGTGGTACAGGATAAGAGGAGTATAATTGTTGGAGTGAGTTTTTAGAGCATATAGAGTTGTTTGGAGGAATATTTGTGGTCTATATAGTTTTGGATAAATGATTGGAAATATAGGTAGTTATTTAAGTATAGATGAAGAACTGAATCCTATTTGGTTTGCATTTACATTTCATTCGCGTGTTTCCTTCACTTATATGTCGAACCGGCAAACAATGACTTACAGAAGCGCATAGAAATCGAAGGTTTCGTCGAGGAAAACTTTAAAAATAATTGTAAATCAATGCGGTTAATTAGTTGTGTCATTGTCAATCTTATTTTCGTTTTGAATGAATAATAATCGCGACATAGAGGCAATAAGGCACAAGGATAACATTTTTCCTTTTTCTTCTCGCGTGCTTTACAATATTGTCTATACGAGCATTGAATGTCAATTCGACGCTTCTTCTCCAACCTTTAAGATGGAAAACAAGAAAATGCATGCGTGTGTCGGAATTATGAGGTATAAGTAGCGTATGGCAGATATGAAAATTAAAACGATTGGTCATACCGATTCAACCAATTTATCGTCCCTATATACTCAAATTTATTATTTGTACTCTTTTTTTTAAAGAATCATACGCACAAAATTACACTTAATAAAGTGCAGTACGCGTGAAAATAATTACATCCCACAACTCGATTGTACCTGAACGTTAATCGGCACCAAACCCTCCTACATACACAAAATTAATCACGATCGTTCCTTCCCCATATTAATTAACGAACCGATCGACGTATATACTCCAAGGCCGCGTATATACATACACTCGCTGTGCCTGTTTATATTGTAGATATATACGCCCAATACTCAATCAATCGTCTTCTTCTTTCTTGTTTCAGGACGAGGCATTTCCGGGTGAGAAAGCCGAGCAGCAGCAGCAGCGGCGGAACGACCGAGGCAGACCTTCGCGCGCCGGAAGGCTCGTCCTCGATCAGCAGCAACAGCATGTCCATCGTCATGGAGTACGTGGACCGGTTCCACGAGATGCTGGACAAGCATGCGGGTAAGTGCCATTGCTGCAGAATAACAACAGATTCTTGTATATTTTCTTTCTCGCGCGGGCGGCTATTTGGTTGATCAACAACGATAATTTGTTGTGGTATATGTAGTGGCGTTATATTAATTATTGTAGGAACTTTTTGACGATTTATAGATATGGAGAGAATAATCGCGTCTAGTAAACTTTAGAATGTATATCATTGTCATTTTCTCACTGACTGGTAATCTGACAAATTTTACTATGTACCATTGTAATTTTTGGTATGGAACCTACGAATTTTTCTAAGGAACCTATGATTTTTTTTAAGAAACCTACGAATTTTTCTAAAAAAATTCTTGTACAAATGTCAACGTGGACAGTCTGTGACAAAATTACAATGTACTAGCAGATTTCTTTCCTAGTGTATTATACACAGTTTTAAGAAAAGAAGAAACGCACCTGCGCGTACCCGGAATAACATTGATAACCGCATGGGTCAAAAGCTGGTTTCTCATAGTTTATAATTCGAACATCATGCCTCGTCCATTATCTCAACCACATACTCTGAGCCATTCCCAAAAACAACAACAACGCATAGCCTCACGCGTCTGGAGGAAAAATCTTCAAACCAGAGCCTGCACACACGCACGCACGCGCATATCAGAGATAATATAATGCGAAATTATATAGCCTCTTTAATGCGCACTGTATATTCGCGCGAGGATCGTCCCCGGCTTGCGCAAAAGGCTTGCGTCATTACCGCGCGTGCGATTCGGCTTTGGTTTATAAGGATAGGATGCGGATCGAAATATGGTGGAGTTTGTTTTGTTGTTGCAGCGTGTGGGTTTTTATTAATAACGCGAGGTAGTATGGTGATAAAATTACGCGGGAAACGTGTCGGCCTTATCTGCAGGATCGGTTTGAAGAATGTATAGCGTTGTTTCGGTATTTACAAACATTGCTGTATCGGAACATTGACGTAAACAAAACGTTATAGCGCGTATATACGAGATAATGCTAAATCTAATTACAAGTATATAGGTCTATACATCTGTTTTATCACTGCGCGACGAAGAATAATTTTGC
Source organism: Torymus auratus (assembly GCA_900474315.1). Classification (NCBI taxonomy): domain Eukaryota; kingdom Metazoa; phylum Arthropoda; class Insecta; order Hymenoptera; family Torymidae; genus Torymus; species Torymus auratus. The sequence goes on along the minus strand of UXGD01000615.1, from coordinate 31,884 downwards.
ACTTATCAAAACAATTAATTAGGAGTCTGTAAAGTCAAGATCGCGTTGCTGTGAAACAAAAATGTTTTTTCTTTTTTAACATTTTCCAACATAATATATTACTATATAGGTTTAAAGAAAAAAACTATTATCCGAAGTTCAAAGCTCTCTCGATCAAATCTTCGACCGAATCCCCCATCGCAATCCGCAAGTTTGCCCATCGCCGTTTTCCGAGCTCGCATCATCAGCGCGCGATGTACACACTATACCTACATGCACACAGAGCCGGCCGCTCGCTATATAGCCGCAACGATTGATATGCAGCGCAAGTTCTCGATCAAGGACGTTACCCCGCGCGCGCGCACGCGTCAAAGGGGTCACGAGAGGCGCGTGAGCTCAATGGGCGAGGTGAAAGTTATATACTTGCCTGTGTGCAGTGTGTGTATATAGAGGCGCAAGCGACTGTGCGGGTGTGAGGAATATCGTCGCGGTTGGTAGGTTTTTTTTTATTCAGTGGGTAGGGGGTTGAATAGGTTTTGAGTGTGATTAATTAAAGGTGGGAAGATGTGGTTATATAAAGTTTTGTATTGGCGTTTGGTCTGTGGTATAAAATAGATAGAATAGCTTTTTTTATTTTTTTATGGAATTTTAAAGTTGGATATAATTATGATGAATATGTTGACCGTGGGGAAGATGTCGAATATAATGAGTAAGGATAACGGTGTATACGTAGTTTCGTGTAACAACGAGCATTAATCAAGGTAGTTTTAATTATTTACTATTTTCGATAAAATTCAGTCGCTTTTTAATTATATATATGCGTTGTGCAAAAACACTTTGGAAATTGAGCTTATTCCGACGATTTAAACAGCCATAAAAAAAGTTTCATTGCGTAAACTGACGTTTGAGGCTACTTTAAACAAGTTTTTTTTTTAAGAGAATCTTTTTTTTTTCATTTTAAATAATATTCTCGTAAGTTAATTGGTCAACGTATAAGGCTTTTTAAATATTCGGACGTAATTATATGCGCATGTGGATTGTTAACTTTGAGGTCGAAAATTAAACTAAAAAACTTTTGATTCTTTTACTATTATAAGTGATGATTTATTGAAGTGCTAATAGAAATCCATTTAGGAGGCGAAAAAAAAATTCTATATTTTTTCAATTCAGTGAACTAATCAGTTAAATTGATTTCTTTAGTATACGATGATTAATTTCTATTTTTAAAGCAAACAATTGAGTTTTTGCGTGTTTTGTTGAACATACGCGTTGAAAGCGAGTATAAATGACACTCTTAAATCATTTAATACCGAAACATGTTCTTTCAATAGGACTTATGTAAGTTACTTTTTGTTGTAGTCCGACCGTAACATGAAAATAGATTTTTCGTCGTAAAAGAAGTCAAAATAATGTAAACTCATGTTAGTACAGTGGTTTTAACCATCAGAATGACTGAGCATTAGCTCTTTTTTGATACCTTGGTTTTTTTCCTTTTTGTTACTCCTTTTTTGTGAATCGCAAATGTACAGCAAATTTTTTTATAATTTATTATAAATAAGAAATTTGTCAGGTTATATTAAACGAGACGAATTGACACGTAAATCGGCAATAAAAAAAACTATCAAATCATTTTTACAATTATCGAATCATGATTTTAATTTATTTAAATCGATGTTTATAAATAATGACTCCTCGATATACTATATAATCGCGGCTAATTATATATCCTAGCGTTGCTTATCTCCCGGTGACTCATAAAATTCTATCGTGCAGCAAATTACGCATGCAATGGAAATTTATTATTGCTTTTCTCTATTATCTCACTTATTTCATAATATACGAGAACTTTATTACTTATTACTCTTTCACAATAACAATCATCTTCACTTGTATCTCTAATCCTCCTACAAATGCTTTACAAGAATTTGCAATGACTATATTCACACGCGGGTAAATTCCTCCACTTATCTGTAAACTAAGTTTTCAATCGTCATACAAATGAAATCAAATCATCGTAAATTTGCCTATATATGAATCAAGCCTTGCGACATCCGTTAAAAGCGCGGCGACTAAACGAAAGCGAAATTCCTCGTCGCACCAGGAAATCATAATATTTTGAAACGCCCTCCGCCCGTTGATGTATCTCCGGGCGACTAATGAAAACGTCTATTTTAAAGTCGGCTACCTGAATATCTGATCAACGTAACTTAATTTCGCGGCAACGTATATCTATAGTACTATTTCGTATGGCTGTGCGTTGTGCAAGTCACGCCGTGCAATTAACGACGATGTTACAGAAAGAATCGATTACTGCATTTTTACGGCTTTTAGAGGCGCGTACAATATACGCGAAGTAAAAGCGTCATTGTCGCTTTAATTTGTCGCTTATATAATCAAAAAAGTGTATACGTCTTTCTCACCGAGCGCATTAACAGACTCGATCGTAAATTATTGCTCCCTTAATTCGAGCTGAAAATCCCCAACGACCGCGAAAAACCAACAGAGCCGTCGCATCTTCCTAAAAATCTTTACGTCAAACCAAAGTCAACAATTTCTTGTCACCGGATGATACAACCAAAAAAGAAACCGCGCACAAAATTAAAAGCCATTAGCGCGCGCATACATACATATACCCACGTTTTTGCCACTTAAATATGTAGTAGACCTTCGCGTCCCCTGACCCTTTTTTTATTACATAGCGGATATGATTTTTTCGCGACATATAGAACCACTTTGATGAGTTTAATGACGGTTTACGATCTTTCCACGAGTGAGATTTTAAGATTTCTGATGACTGGCATTAACGTCACCGCAGGCGCGTTATACGATCCCCAACAATCAAATCTGTATAATAACGGATTTCCACACTCCGTAGGTACGAGAGTTATTACGCTAGAGGCAGATTAGAATGTTATAATTTCGTGAAATTGCCCATTCGGCGAGGCTAATTAAGAGGACATGAAAACAGTTCGTGGCTCGGTTTAACGGCGCGCCACACACACACGTGCTTCGCTCCTCGAGAGCCGCAACACTTTATTATATATATATGTCGCTTTGCTGCAACGACCTCTCACTCTCGTATGTATGTATGTGTACAGCACTACCTACTGACATTTTCCTCGTGCCGATCGTTGCCTCTCATCATTACACGTTCGCTGCACCACATATATATGCGTACATATCAAGTTTCACTTTCGTTGCTTCTGTTCGTCGTCGCGTCGCCCTTGAAATCGTTTTCGAGTGTATATCTGTACTTACCTTTCGCTCTGCATGACGATAATGACTTGCGAGAATCGAAGATGCACTGCGGCCAGCACAGAGTTGCTTTTGCAACGACGACGCGCCTATATAGCCAGCTTGTGTTGTTTGCCGGGAGGAGGAATTCCGTTACACAATGCGATGCCTCGAGCAAAGTGGCCGTCGTTGGCTCTTATTCTAACACGGGTTTTTAAAATAAATTTTCAAATGGTCGAGTATAGGTAGCCGGTATATATGTACGGGAAAATCCTGGACAACGTTGAGGTCGTCCTTTCACCCTCGAAGAAATAATGCTTATAGTCATACGTCGTCTCGATGTGAGTCAGAATACGACGAAATAAGTTTCGAGAATGTGACTGTTTCACGAATCCGGGTGGGATGTAGATTGTACAGGGAATCGGGAAATAAGGAAAAGAAAAGTTACACGTTGGATCGAGGTGACGTTCGGCGGTTGTTCTGGGTATTTTTTAGAGGATATATACTTTGGAAGAAAGAGATCGTTCAGTTGTATCATTTATATACATATGAATGTGCGATTTAATTCTCGGGAAATCCTTGTAAATAGATATACGTGTGTATTATACTTGATGATTTAATGGATTATTAGTTCTATGAAAGAAGCTTTTGTCGCGTTGTCTGAAAAATAACGAAGCAGGAAATCAAAGTTTACTTTTCACACCTTGGGTATATCGTAAATCATATGCGGTAATAATTTGTATGTATATAGGCATTCCTGCTTCGTCGATGATAAAGGACATCGTAAATTAAAATGTCATTTCCTATTATCAAAGAGCCACTTGTTGATCAACCTTATTCTTTTTGTACACAGACCAGTTTGAATACTTAAAATCCTGGTAAATTTATAGAATGTGTGCATTGAAACAATGATGTCACAATAACGTTTTCTTTTCGCATCTGTAGATCAACGCACGACAAATTGGTTCCTAATGAGCTCGCCCTTTCCGACGCTCTTCATCTGCCTCTCGTATGTCTACATTGTCAAAGTCATCGGGCCTAAGGTGATGGAGAACCGCAAGCCCTTCCAGCTGAAGAACGTCCTCATAGCATACAACCTCTTCCAGGTCATCTTCTCCGCGTGGCTCTTCTACGAGGTAAGATATAGTACCTGGACGACCACTGCAGGCTATTAAAAGAAAAAAATTCTCACACTAATATATCTTTGTACAGTTTATATTCTCTTCCAGTTCTCACGTGGGTCTCTTTTCAGTGTTAAAGTGCCCGGTGTAGTGTGTAGATAAATAAACTAGTATAATACATAATATATATATACAACCTATATACGTATAGCGGACTCTGCCTGTTTTACTTTAGAGCATGAGTATGTAATGACATATTGTATTTACTGACGTGCATAGTGCATGATGAATATTGTATACAAAATTGAGGGTTAGGGGATTATACGGGCAGAGTCTACTGTACGAAAATGATTACTTTGCTGAAAGAGAAGATAATGGTATTGACGGATTGATTTGTTCTATGGCCTATTTAACTCTTTCTATAGTCTATAGTTGAAGTGGTTGGTAGTATAACTCTTTCAGCAAAGTTGTATATAATGTTTAATTCTTTTCAACAAAGCGAGTGATTGTATCTACTTTGAAAGATTGGTTTTTATTGTCATATCAAATATTTATAAAAGTTATAGTCAGTCGATTACAACTGATTATTAAAAAAGTATAAACAACATTTCAATGGCTTGACGGAAGTGCCAATTACGTCAGCGTTTAAAAACTTACACATTATCAACTCATTAATGTCGCCGAACGAAATACGCGAACAATTTTGTTGTACAATCTTTTCAAACCATCAATCACTCGTTTAGCACAAAATAAATATAATTTAATAAGCGCCTAGCGCCTATATATGTACATATATACCTAACCATATGAAAAAAAGAAAAAAAAAAAAACAAACGTTGGTCAATGAATGACAAAACACTCAATGAGATCTGGTCGAATTGTACGCAGTGCCTGATGGGCGGCTGGTGGCGCGAGTATAGCTTCCGCTGTCAACCGGTGGACTATACCGAAAGTCCTTCGGCAATAAGGGTGAGTGTGCACGGATAAATCTCCATTCTCCAGACAGAAGAGCTCAGACAACGATAACGACGATTAATATTATTTTCTTACCCATGATAAAATGTTACCAATAACCTATTACGATCAACGATATTGTATATACTCAAATATGATAATGATGTTGCACAAAAATGATGATTACGCACCAACTATTACGATGAAGCAACAGATATATTTAATGCACGGTGATAATGAGATATTGTCAAATATTAGAGACGAAGACCAACGAGACGCGCGCCTCTATATAAGCCTTATGTCTCACTCTCTGTTCCTCCCTATCGCCGAGTTGTACATATCAACGGGCTTGTTCGTTATGATACAGTACTCATCTCTTGTCCTTTGGTTCTTCTTGCGAATCTTGTCTGTCCCCTGCGATTTTTTAATGGAATGTAATTGCGAATGCCATCGAAACTGATTTGTTGCGAAGGTTCCTCTTAGAGCTTGGATGGAGACCTTGCGTTGATCCCTATGGACTCTCTGCATCTTTTTTCTCTACTTTATCTTTACTTTCTTATACTTTCTGTACAACTATGTAATTGAGTCTCCTGCCGTTGCTCCATGGTGCTCTGATTTACATGTATAGGTAACGATAAATATAACAAAGTGAATTATTCGCAGATTTACATAAACTTATCGGAACAGCAGTAAAGATAATAAAGCCTAGCTTACGTAAATAGAAAAAAACAAAAATTTAACGACGATCGTGTTACAAAATTCAGTATATTTTCTACAATGAGTTAGAAACCTATAGGTATAAATGACGAAACATGGAAAAGTTAAAATTACCTCGACGCGATAACAATCGACGGAGCAATGGGTATAGCCGGGAATCATCCGAATATGAATATCGCACGTATATCGTCGCGGTCGCCTCCGTTATACAACATTCATCGATTAGCATACGAGCGGGATTTGCATATTCATGTCTCGCGCACTTTCGATTTTGTACATATATATATACACGCGAGATTTCTGGTTCTCATTTCGAATGAAAACATCAATGATCGGTGCCGCGAAATTTCGCGTTAGCAGCGTATAGATATACCAGAGGGGGGGTCCGTGCTGTTTGCAAAACATAGCCAGATTTATTTTGCTTATCTGATCGACCTACTGAACGGGATTACCTTAATTAATGCGTAATACCGGTGTTATGCCTGATTTTTTTTCTTCTTCGTGTGGTTTGATCTAGTTTAAACACCTACACAAGCCAGTTTGTATCCGCGTGATTTTTGCGTTAGGTAATTATATGCATGCGGTTCGAGCAAATGACGTTTTTTTCTGTATAATTGGTTTGTAGACTAATTTATATGAATGGAGTTAGGGGTCCGCGCAATCAGCAGTCATCGTTACGGTATAGTATATATAGCGCGTGCGAAGTGTAGCTGTTTTTCGGCTAATTGTGCGAGCGTCATTGTTAGGTAACGTTTGGATTTTAAATAATTTAAATGAAATTAAAATAAACGAGCGAACGATCGTTAACCGTCTATTTTATCATCGAAAGCTATAATATGAAGTCTCGGATGTTTTGAGAAAAAAAAGTAAGGTATCTTAGCATTTTTAAATAAAACTTTTACATAACGCAAACTACCGCCGCGGCCGTCGCCTTTCTTATTCCAATGCACATAAATCATGTTTCCTTTTTTTTTTGACGTAAACCAGTTTCGCGCGATTTTTACCGTCTGAACACGACTGTGTCGCTGCTTTTTTGGCGTTGTTCGCTTTGCAACATACTGCCGATACGCGCAAGTTCATCAGGTGCCTGGCCCAAAGCGTAAATAAAAGTACCTGATAGGCCTTTTCCTGTAGAGTTTTTTTGTTTATACGCAGTAACGGCTTTGAACGAACAATAAATATTTACCTATGTATAGAACAAGAAAAGAGAAAAATCAGAGCACACATGCACGCATATACTCCAGTCCTTTATGGTCTAACCACTTTTATCTGACGTATATAAGTACTAACTCGTATATGTGTTTTTATAACCAAAGTGGGCATCAAATGAAACGCGTCCTTTTTCGAACGTTGACTCGCGCGCATGCAAAACTTATGCTAACGACGTCGTACCGTAAGGTTTTCCTCGTGGATTTTTTTTTCCTTTTCCAAAACAAGATCCGAAACGGACAATATGTATAACTTTGGACTCGAGTCAAAGGTCGAGTCAAAGTTGCGCATAAAAGTTCCAGCCTTCGGCTATTATTAAAAATCTGTGAGAATCGAAATCCCTTTGAATGCAAAAATCGTCTTTGATGCCCGCTCAAGTCTCTATAATTCTCTCTCTCTCTTCCTCTGTAATTCTGTGACTAACTTTTAATACTTACTTTTCAGCATTATATACGTATACGACGCGCAAGTCGTATCAGTAGTTTTTGTACCTCGCGGCGATGAGAACCAGATTAAATCCTCAGCTTCTCTTATATCCCCCTCAGCTCTCAGGCTGTTCTCTATCCCGATCCAGTATGTCAATTAACGATTTTTTTTTATTTTATCTTACATTAACAACTTATCTCTCGCTCCTTCTAGATCGTATGTGTACCTCTGCGGGTGTGGCGCTGAAGGCTGGGTGGTAAAATCCCGAGGAAGATGTTTTATCGAGACTATGGAAAAATTATATATTATCTCGGTTCAATAATTCATCGCGTTAATGGTTCCCAATAACAACCACGATCTCAATAAATAGTTAACAATCTGCACGACATTAATTATCTAATGAAATCTTTCCAGTCTCGTAAAACACCTTCCTCCAAAAACAAAAAAAAATCCCCTTATTCCTCTCAAGGATTAATATACATGTATATATCCATGTCCAAGGCTGTGCATCCATCTCTACAACTATATATAATATATACATATATTTATAAAAATAAGGGCTGAACATGCAAAACCACTTCCGCAGGCAAACCTAAATAATAAATTGTACAGAGCAATGGTGCTATGGAAATATGGCATATCGTTGTGTTATTACGAGATGGTGAAGGTGCCAATCCAAATCTATATACTACACACACATACACACTTACACTTCTTCTTGCTGAGCGAATGCAATTAGAATATAACGCTATACATATACATTGGCTTGCGCCAATAATAATAATGATAATAATGATAATAACAACAATAAAATGAGTGAAAAAATGAAGAAAAAAGGAAAGAAAGAAAGAAAATGTCTGATGTTGGTTCGATGGCCTTCGCGGGCATGGTTGTGGTTACAGATAGCAATGTCCGGCTGGCTGACGGGGGAGTATTCTCTAAGGTGTCAGCCCGTAGACTACAGCGATCGGCCTCAAGTATTACGGGTGGGTTTCGGCCGATAAAACCAGTGCCTTTTAACTAACTTTCTTTTACGTCTATCCGCATCTTGATGTTTATTCTCTATCACTATTTTTATACCTGCCATAATAACGCCATCTTATTTTCTATAGAGAGGAAAAGATTTATCATTGTTTTGTATTTGAAGTATATGAAATTGCAGCAGTTGTAAGAAATCTTTTCCGCTCTATATATATAAGCAATAGCTAACACTACTCACGTACACTGCATCTCTTACCAACTGCTTACTATGGTTATATATAATATGTATGTGTGAATGCATTTTTTTTAATGCATTGGTAATTCAGTTTTCGCTTCATTTAAAAATAACAATGGCATTGATAAGTACAATGTCGAAGTGAGAGCGAATAAATTCTGAATGGTACCAGTGTTAATGTATATAACAATGCTTGAATTTATCACAGTTGAAAACCGCACGCTGTTATAGCAATTATTAATCAAAGTATAATCTTTGTATTTAGCATTAATCAACTATTATACACTTTATTGCGTAACCTTAAATCTCAAGTAATTAGCAGTAGCTATATATACTAATTCGCATTTAGCACCTGATAAATTACTTTCCACTTATTACATTGAATTAGCGATATACAAACATACAACACACACACAGTGATGCATTCGGTTTGCTCTTACAATTCGCAAGAAAAACGCATCCGCTGTAAACCATGAATTCAAGTATATTATATACACGATACACAAACCAAGCTTGCTTCCGGTTAACGCCTTCAATATAATCACGCAAAACGCGACCAGCTTGCCAATTCGGAACTGACAATAATATTCTTATCTCTATCCTCTCCTCAAACCTATAGCAAAATTGATCTTCGACAATATACCAACACATGCAACAACCCAGTGACCCACTTCCAAACAGCAACCTGTTGTAACGCTGAATTTTTCGGGACATCGCGCCACACGCGCTTATACCGATCGATCCGGTTTACGAGAGAATCGATATATCGGGTCAGGCCTATTTGTCTCCGCTGGCGCAACGGAGCATGACATAAGGCCCCCTCCTCGCGTCTTACTACCGTGGATTTCGGACTGTCGCGAGTATAGATATATACCGGTATCTAAGAATTTCACGCGAAGGCGCGCGCGCTCGCGGGAGAGAAAGTGTCGGGGCGAGGTGACAGTTGTGTTTTTTTTTCCTCCAACGTTCGATTGGGTTATATTGGGAGAATACGAATTTCTGGTGCGACGGGTTTCGGTCGCGTGATGTGTGCAGGTTTCGAGTTGGGATGTGGTGGAGAAGGTTGGGGTTTGGTTCGTTTTGCCAAAGTATCGGTATAATAAAACTCTATCGTTTATATACTCTATTGATGATCGTTTTACATTCTTGTATTAGTTAACGTCTAAAATCACTGCCAAATGAATATTTCAAGCCATAAGCATCGGATGAAAAAATCTAACGTCCAATAACGACAATATACTATATATATCAATTAAAAAATAGCTGCCCAATGAAAAAGAAAAACACACTTCGTCTTCAACATTCCTCTGTATGATAAACTGCTGTCGTCTAATGATAACTCAATTAAAATTCTCAAGCTCGACCCGACAATATAATTACCGCGGTGAATTGTCGCAATTAAAGTTCCCGCGTAATCATCTTATCAGCATCCACCATCCCGACCACCCCATTGTCGAAAATCAATCAAACGCCTCCTAAAAAAAAAACAAAATAAACATCATACACACTTGTACATGCTTACATTATATACATATATACATTCGTCAATTGCCACTGATGCAGCGGCATTATAGATACACACACGCACACTCGTGAAACCCTCCTCCTCTCCCGTTTTTTTTCCTCTTCGCCTGTTGCAATTAACAGCACGTAACAGCCGCAAGAGCACATACATATATATCTCCCCCTACCTTTCTATATATCTATCCTACCCATACGAATCACGTTATGTCTAGTAGGCGACTTTTGAGAAAAAAAAAAGGAAACCTTACGACACTCACGCGTTCACGCGCGCGCACGTGCGAGCCATTGCCATCACAGGTGTATCACACGCGCGCACGCGCGAATTCACGCACGCACATATGTCTCTGTTGATATATATATACACACATACGCGCGCATACATTCACGCACTATACATACTAGTACATACATACTTACATACATGTACTACCATAACTATTACTTGTGTACTTGTATACTTATATATATATATTACTTATATATACTTAATCACCTGTGTACTTACCATTACTACTGCTACTACTTCACTGCTACTATTATACTACTGTGAGATAGTGAGTACGCTGGCTGGTTACATTTAGCTCGCGAGGGAAAGAGCTCCGAATTAGCTGAGAATTGCGTGAACTTTGTGGGGAGAGAGAAACTTTTTTTTTCGGGGATTTTAATGGTCTGAAATTATTACACGTGGATGCAATTTGCAGCTGAGAAATTTAGCTCGGGTTCGTGCGGATTAAATCTTGTTCTCTTTGCGGTTCACATCAAGTTGTAAATATATAATACGTCGTTTTGCCAGGTGTTTTGTAGAGTATAGTTCGAAGCGTTTAAAGAAACATTCTGGAAAGATTATTTATCCCTCGGAATATTCTCTAGTATTAAATTGTATGCGCGGACGTGTAAAATTTTAATTTTTCGAGATTCGCGTGGATGCTAATATATGGGAGCTTTTTACTCTCGGCGAGCGAATCAATTAGCCGGCGTTAACTTAAAATCTCGCAAAAGTATGTATGAGAACAGTATCTTCTACGACGCTGACCAACACGCTGATCTATGATCACTTTTTACGATGCACTTTTTCTGACTTATACTTGCGATCGGAGTGCAAAATCAGTCTATTAAATTAATTAACGAGCTATTTTTTCTTTTTTTTTTTTAATGATATGACTATAAGCGTATATTATGCAGAATCGCGATAGAGTATCACTGATTTTGCGCTCCTTGCTCTTCTAATATCAATATATTCATCCCTGCGACCAGAATTAATACAGCACCACTAATCGATTCTTATTTTGTGCTGCGGTCGCCATGGCAGATGGTCCACGCGAGTTGGTGGTACTACTTCTCTAAATTCACGGAGTTCATGGATACGGTACGTAACGTTTGGCTCTGATAAAGAATACAAACTATATATATATTTTCCAATCAGCCTTCAATTAAAATATCAACTTTTACGCGAAATTTCGAAATATAGTAAAATATTTCCGTGTATAAAAATTACCACGAATTAAACCTTGAATTAACAAGTTGCGAAAGAACGAGCTACCCGAGCGAGAAAACTAATTCGTTAATCTCAATTGCAGATATTCTTCGTCCTGAGAAAGAAGAACGACCACGTGTCCACGCTCCACGTCATTCATCACGGCTGCATGCCGATGTCCGTTTGGTTCGGCGTCAAGTTCACACCCGGTAAGCCTTCATTCTATCTCTTTTTCTCTCACACAATCGCGTTTCCATCCGTAAAAACGATGAGAGACGATCTTTTCTCGTCCTGCCGATGACAGTTGCGAGAATCGATCTCGCCGAAGTCGGATTTCACTCGAAATTGAGGGAAAAATCTCGGGGGTTGAGTTGGGATTTTTGGGTGTGATATATAGAATTATGGGGTTATAGGATTCAGATGGAAGGATGAAAGATATTCTTTTAAAATAGGAGAAATTGAATTTCAGTATAAGGTTTATGTAATATTGACAAACAGTATAGTGATAAAGATGGGATACATTGTGAAATTCAAGCCGAAACTTTTGAAGATCTTGTCGTTTGCGAAAAGGAAGATTCCGATAAGTAAATCACAGTTTACATAAATTCAAGCAGAAAGTTGAGTAGTAAAAGTTATCCATACTTAGTCAATCGAGTGGAATTTCTCAATTGAACATTATCAATATACCATCGATCGCGTCGATAACATAAAATTGATCATATACTTTTGCCAAAATTCAATTTCAACCATAAGTATACCGATAAACTTTTTCGGCGTTCCAGCCCGCAGTTATTATATACGCGATGGGGTGTCAATTGGGCGTCTCAGCTCGGCGCGGCGGCATAACTCCGCTCGCTCGCTCAATAATGATACACCTCGTCATTTTTCAGCGACAGTGATGTAAAGCAATTTAGAAAGTGGCCGATAGGCCGCGCGAGTGTAATTGAATCCGCGCGAGCGCGGAAAGTCGCGGATGATGGCGCAGGGCGCAGCGTTATAATTGTCGGGGGAAAAATCCGAGTTTTTCTTGCCGCGTGGTATATTACAGTCGGTGGAAATTGCCTGTTGAGAGGTTATCGATTTGTTTTCGGGATAAAAGTTAATCTGACGAGACGGCGAAATTGGACGATTAAGTATAAGAAACGATTATTGTGGGTTTTTTTGAGAGACATGAGAGATTGTTTTGAGATAAATGTCGGTGTGAGTAAATAGCGAAAAGGTTGCGAGTGTGATAAAAGGATGAGATAGCCTTGCAAGGAGAGTCAAAGTTAAGTAAAAGAAATACTCGATGAAATTTCGGTTGAAGGACGCACGCGCGTCACGTAATATTTAATAACTCGGCTCGGATGATATAATCGAATGAAATCTGCTTGGGGGAACAAAAATTAAAAAAGTAATAACCAGGAATGGAATTTGGCAACCTTTCAAGTATATATATTCCTTTTTTAAATCTCTTAAAAAAACGAATAATTTTGTATAATGCAATCAATTAACTGAAAAAAAAAATTAATTTATAGGTGGCCACTCGACGTTCTTCGGTCTCCTCAACACATTCGTGCACATAATCATGTACACGTACTACCTGCTCGCCGCTCTTGGCCCCAAGGTGCAACCCTACCTCTGGTGGAAGAAGTACCTCACCGCGTTCCAGATGGCTCAGTTCGTCGCTATCATGATCCACGCGTTCCAGCTCCTCTTCGTCGAGTGCGATTATCCCAAGGCGTTCGTCTGGTGGATCGGAATGCACGCCGTCATGTTCTTCTTCCTGTTCCGCGACTTCTACAGGCAGAGCTACGCACAAAAGAAGAGACACGCTGCTGGTAAGGATTCGCTCTTGTTCGTGGTGGTTGGGTTAGGGAAATTTAGGGCTGCGTTGAAGTTGGAGAATCTTGGGGACAAGGTTCGATAAGATGTAGGAAAGTAACTTATTACCATGTACATGGAGAAAACTTGTTGAAAATTGCCATGTCTGATTGTAAAAGTGAGACAGACTTGAATTAGCAAAAAAATTGTAATAATATTTATGATGAAAATTGCCATAAATTTAAAGTAATTTTGGCGATGAATTATCGCAGTTTTACCATAAATCATCGCAATTGCCATAATTAATGGCAAATTAATTTTTCTGGCATTTCGACTCTGTCCCACACTTACAATGAGACATAGTAATTTTTACTATATAATTTTTCTCCGTGTATGTTAAAAGTTCTTGAGAAAGGAAAGGATCTTCTGTTTGAAAAAAAAAAGTTACTCAAAAGCACAAGATTCTTATTTCTTACACTTATTTAACAGAAAGTTAAATTAACCGTATTTTTCAATTTTACTCCCTAAATTAAATTCAGTGAAAAATCACTATTTTAGAATGTAAACTATAGTAGTATCGAGATAGTGCATATGCACTTCGAAATAGCGTATATGCACTATACTAAACAGTGAGTATACTGATAAGTCAGTGTACGTATACTATTTCGGGGCGCATATGCCCTATCTCGACAGTTTCCGAAATTATACTCTAAAATAGTGATTTTTCACTGAATTTAATTTAGAGAGTAATCAACTTGCACGACGGTGTAACCTTCCACTTATTGTTTTATACGCAAGACATGTGATAACGAAATTTAATTAAAAAATAGTGTTCCCTTTAACAGCGTAATATTAATCTAATAAGGCATTATTTGTGAATCAATTTTTAAAATTTAATGTTATTCCTAGCTGCTATTAGACTGTGCAACACTGGCAAAAACTTGAAATTTAAAATTTAAAATTACACGCCCAGCGACTAGAGCACCATTAGTTTACAAAATTTATAAAGGACATTACTATTCAACTAGTTGAAAAACTTCAATTAGTCATACACTTACAAGCAGCTAATAACATTATGTCGTTATTAACAAATCAAATAAACCACCTAGTTTTACACGCAAGAACTATATCGCAGAAAAAAAGCAAACATAATTTCCTCGTGTCATAACCAAGAGGCAATTACGCGTCGCGTCTTTCGAACCGAGCCTCAGCAGATTCGTGTCATTAAAAAGTCTAATGCGGGCCCCGATGACCAATTCAGTTTTTGAAAACTTTTTAAGCATATATTGTCAACGGCGTCTCGCCCCCCCCCCCTCGATATGTTTATTCAACGGCGATATTTTAATAATTCGGCACTTGCATATTCAAAAAGCCTTCGAGAGTCGTCGAATCGCGTTAAATTTTGCGCGAACGCTTCGATGGAGAGGTTTTCTCAAGTATAAGCTCTCCTCTCGGTGCGCATTAGTTCGGCGCACATGAATTCAACCTTTTTGTTCGCTCAAAAGTAGAAGACAAATGCAAAAATCCATGTAAACATGGTGCGAATTTTCGTTTCGCGCATTAATCTAAATTTTCGCGCAGATCAGCAGGAAAAGCGAGCTCTCGGATTAGTTGGCGCAGTTAACGGTTTAACCAGAAACACATACATACATACACGAAACTTTCGACTATAAAACGACGTGACATTCTTTCGGCCGTTCGAACTCGGCCGCTATACTATACTGGAGCCGGGGCAGTTTTATGTAACTGACTACTGACCTGACCGATATACGTCCCGTTTGCAAAAAAAAGAAAAAGAAGAAAATAAAAACCTGATGTGTGCCCGGCTGCAAGTGCCGACTCGTGGATCGGTCAATTATGAGGGGCCGCACAGTTGGTACATTTGAAATTGATCGATTGGAATCGGGAAACGCGAGCGTTTAATCATATCTATGTGCTTGGTTCAAGCCACTATATGGATTTATTCGGGCTGGATTATGGACTTTAATGAAAAATGTTTGGGTATTTTCTCGTTAAAATTATGAAATGGCTGACGCAATGCCATTGTTATTTCTTCTTTTTTTTCTTACGAATATATGTGAAAGTAATATTTAATCGGTAAGCAAAGTCGGGAGTTAATAATAAAAGACTTGGATAAACACAGAAACGACCTGTGTATGTAGACAGAATCAGTAGTAACGTGACAGGGACTAGTCAGACAGGTTCCTTTGTAATCGATATACTGCCGAGTAAGTAGAGTATGTGATTGGCAATAATATTTTAAGAGCTAGCAGTTGATTCGATTCGTGATAATATAGTCTGATATAGCATGTTAATAAATACACAAAATTTTTTTGAGCATAAAATCAATTCTAATTGAATAATAAAATGTAATGGAATATTTTTGACTTTACCTTTGGATAAATATTTATATTTCCAAAAGTATTTAGTATCCAAAAAATCAAATAAAAAAAATGTATAAAATCATACCCCAAACTTTTAAACTCGCCTTTTGGACGCTACATTAACACTAATTCTTTTTCTTCATACCCAACAGCAAAGGCAGCAGCAGCAGCGGCCGCAGCGAACGGCGTAACGTCGAACGGCAAGTCGGCAGCCAACGGTGACACAGCCAGCAGCGTGAGGCGGCGTGAAGCAGCGGATTACTACGTCAAGGGCGACAGCATCGCTGCTACAGAGCTGCACCTGCGGAAACCCGCGTTCGCCGCCGCGGCAGTGGCCAGCGAGTAAAGGGGAGCAGGATGAGAATTAAAAGATAAAGAAGGAGGACGAGATACAACCTCCCAGCACAGGACAACGATGTGTGTGAAGCGCCGGTGTCACCCCTCGCCCAGGGGCTGTATACACTTTTGTGTGTGACTGTATATGCGAGAGGAGCGTGTAGAAGGATGTATGTGTGTGCGTGTGTGTGTGTGAGAGAAAGAGAGAGTGACGGATCGGATTACTTTTTTTAGAATTCTATATATGTGAGATATATAAATATATATATGGTCAAGCTCTATTGTTTAGATTGTAATTTTACAAATAATTTATTTTTGTAATGAATTAGTAGAGGAGAAGAAAGAGAGAGAAAGAGAGTGTGAGCTGATAATACGACCGACGGATGGTGGTAGTAGTTTCGAGAGGGTTATCGCGTCGCGGTTATGAGCGAGCGAAGATGGGTTATTATGTTATGTATCTGCTGTCTTGTCCGGATCGTCGTCTTCTTGATTTCTTCCCAGCCTACCCGTGTACAAATGGAAAGAAAATGATAATGGAAAAGCGGAGAGAAAGAAGGGATAATAGCGACTGGGCTTTGGGGCACCGCGTCACTTTTAAAGAGAGCCTCGTTTCGATGTAAATAATGCCGAGAGGTATATGGCGCTTGAAACCCCGCCCTGACGATATGTGCCAATATGCTGTGTGTGTATTTCCGGAGGATCGTATACAAGCGGCCTGATTATTATTGATTGTACCGGTACTTTGTTTCTTTCTTTTTTTACATAATCTACACCCCGCATCTACGAGTTTGTCGTGTAACGTGTATAGCTTATTTACTCCGTGGAAAATGAAAGAATAAAATGAATTGTACATTTTTCGTGAGATATTGCTCCCATTTTTGCATCATTGTTGTTGTTTCTTTTTTCTTTTTTAATGCTATATTCGATCGGTCTGTTTGTGAGGAGACGCATTTTTTAAACAGGGAAATTCGTTGTTATACGCATAATGTTATAGAGTAATGAGAAAATAAGTCGGCGCACGCTTTTTAGAAAAGAGAGGAGGAGAAGATCGTCGATTCTCTCTTTCATTCCACGTGTTTTTTTTAGCAAAAGTAAAGAAAAGAAAGTTTTGCATTTTTCTAAATACCGCGAGAGACCATTTATATTCGCGCCTGGGGGACATTATAGTTACGCCGCTCGTCATTCATTAGGAAAAAATGAATAATAATTATTATTATTGTTGTAAATAAACGATAAAAAAAACTAGGAGGAAAGGATGAAACGATGAATAAAAGAACAAAAAAAATAAACATTTAGGGTTCTCGTTTATCTTGTGCAATATATATATCTATATATATTATAGATACACACAAGTGGTTCTCTTTTTTATAAGGTGAGGTTGCGATTCGCGCGACGCACCACTTTCTTTCTTTTTTTTAGGGACGATCAATAATAATAATTATAATTATAATAATAATGATAGAGTTTTTAGATCATACGTCGCGTGTGTATGTATGTCTGTGCATGGAACACGAGTTTGTATGCGATATATGTATATGTACGCGCGAGGCTCTTGCGAATCGTATAATCGAACATTGGTAATCATCGCAAACCTGTGATACCGGCTGAATTCGATTTGTTTGTATACGCGCGAAAATGCTCGATGCTCATGTAAAAAGAAACATTAACTGGGTTATACGTCGAGTGGAATTACGTCGCACAAAATAAATCAAACGTAGATAATATAACACTTCTTAACTTCCAGTACTTAAATAACGTTTAAGTACGCGTAGAATTGAAAAAAAAACTATAGCACAAATGGCGACCGCTCGGACGTGTGACCCCCACTCCACCTCCCCGGCTCGTCGTGCATTTTCGGCAGACCAAGTGAAAGAGAAACCTGGAGCAATTATGAAACAAAAAATGTGAATGTCCTCGATCGAGTGCGAGAGCGAGTGACAGAGCGAGAAAGAAAGATATACCAATATCGCGTGTAATGGTGCTCGTGCCTCTACTCTGTTGCGTGCGCCGCCGCGCTGCCGCCGACTCTCCCCGTTTATTATTCGCACGCGCACCGCACCCGCTGCTTTTTTTTCTTTCATATATACGGAATGCGTGTGTTCGTATATTCCCTTTTTGTAGTACAAAGATAAGAAAAAGAAAAAAACATTAAGAAGAATGAAAAACCAACATACATCGAAGAGCGCGAGGCGGTGCGCCTGCTTATATACCTGTGGCGAATTCGTTGAGCGAATTCACGCGTTATCGTTATGGAGACGGACGGAAGACACGTGTATGTGTAATAACTGTTTATGCAGCGCACTGTATCACTGACAAGATGGTCTGCCTGTTATATCGTTGCTGTTATCTGTCTGTGCATTTGTTATGTTTCATATATACATAGGAATAGAATAAATTTATGTTTATATTTATTTTTTAAAAGAGAAATCCAATAAAATAGAATTACTTCCAAATAATTTTTACGATGATTACATTCTTCAAAAACCCTGTAAGAAGAAAAAAAAGTAACGAAGGCTGACCATCGAATAAAACGCGCCTAAAAGACTACCCATGGACAATCAGTCAATAAATACAAAAACAAAAAATAAAATAAAATAAAAACCAAAAAATACAAAAATAAAAAAAAACGAAATGGGAATTAAGTAGAAGAATCACAAGCGATGGTCGAAATGAAGCCCATCGCGTATAATCTAGAGCATAAATTTGATTCTCATTCAACGGCGTGACAATGTTGTATCCGTGAAAAAGAGAAAGAGTGAAAAAAACATGCACAAAGTTGCTGCGAAGCACAAAATATATAAAAACATATCAACTTCATCGAGAATCTCTCGATAGGCCCGCACGCGGGTTCTAATAATTAAATTCAATCGCCTAAGCGAGAATGACGACATTGTAAAGAAACCGGGAGCGGCAGAGACAGTGAAAAATGAGTGAAAGAGAATTGGCACGCACCAAAGTAAGAGCGAAACACCATCGATTTTTTGTACATATATATAAAGTAATGATAATAATAAACGAGAAAAAAAATAGTTATGTGCAAGAGTGATTGATTAAACAAATATACATATATACATAACAAGTTTACAAAATACAATGATTTTCTTTCTGTTTCTATATACATCAAGCGTCTCGACGTTCTTTTTACTTAGAATAAAGGGCAACGCTACGGGAAATATATATGTACAACAGACGAACACACGCACAACTGCGTTCCTTCGTTCACTCCTTTCCAGCTTCTTTCCATTACTTTGCTGATAAAATGTTGTTTCTTCTTCCTTCATAATGAATAGCAAACCACAAGAAAGTCGAGAGAATAAGGTCTTCCGTCGCTTTGCCCTGTAATGTGTCGAAATACTTTTGTACATAGATAGGTAGTTAGTTTTGTACTATATAAATATACGACCTAAAACAATGCAAACTGAAAAAAAAATCTCGAATCTGTGCCTAAAAAACATAGGGAAAAATGAGAGCAGAGACACCAACGTTTTTTAGTAGATGTAATATGGGCGGGACGGAAAAATTGCATAATTATATATATGTGAATTGCACTAAATATTGGGCTCAGTGCTATTGCACTGAACGTACGCTCTCGTGCAAATCGTAGAATGTGTTCTCATTGTCTCTTGTTGAATGAGGATGACCGAAGATCGATAGGATTTGTTATTTTGCAAGATGTTTAGATCTCTGTTACGAAAGTCTTGACTTATGCTTTGTTAGTAAAATTAAAATAATATAGAATTGTAAAATAATGAAAAATGTCTATCTCTCGACAGGACATTTCAACAGAACACCATACAATTCATAATGAGGTGGAGATTTTTTCCAGATTTCAAGCGCATAATCGTGTGTTACAATTTATATATATATATATAAATACTAGACTAATAAGATGAGCGATTGTACACACCTGTTATATAAAGTATATAACAATAGCGTCATCGTCGTAGAGGCGCGGCTCGGTACATAAGACGAGTACGATTTAAAAAGAAAAGTGTCGCGCGTCCGATAAAACGAAAAAAAATCGTATTGTCGAAAAATTAAGAATTATTACTGCAAATAGAAAAATCTTAGTGTTTATGCGCACTTTTTCTAGAGTGTGTGCGTGTATATGTGATGTCTATGCTTGAGCATTTTGGAGTCTCTTTTCGTCTTTCGATTTACAAGCATATCGTGCTGTTATGATTAGAAAATTGTAGAGAATATTTGTTCCCGGCAAAGTCAAATTTTTCGTGCGTAGTGAAAAGTGTTTAGTTACTGTATGAGTAAAATACAGCATTAAATAAAAAATTTCAAAGAAACTTCGGTAATTGTTGATTATAATTGGAATAATATTTGTACAAAATTTTTGAAGTTGATTTCATAACACTGATTGAAGCAAATCAATAAGCAAAAATTTTTTAAATTCATGATATCAACTAATTGTAAATATAAGCATCATTTATTTTACTCCGACAGTAACGGTATATCAAAGAAAGTCGCACCTAGAGTACAATGTATCGTCGAATACGGAATACTACCTACGGAGCATTTCTCATTTATCAAGCATTTACAGAGATCGTCAATTTTTACCTGCATTTATTATCAAAGTCTCTACCTCTACGAAACATCAAAAAATTACACGTGCAAGCAAAAAAACGCTCCGAGGTAACATTCGCACAATTTGTCGCATTGCACACCACTCAAAAAACAAAAACTTTTACTATAGCAGTGGACACACGTATATAATCAAATCAGCATCGGCGGCGCCCGACGTTTTTATCTCTCTCCATGTGTGTTCCGTAGCGACAAACGCACTATAGCGTTTCCATAAAAAAACCGATCGGTTCAACGTAATTAGCAACGATTTAATAGAGCTATTTTTTAACGTACTTTTCATGATTCACACACACACACACATCTTCCACATCTATACAAACAAAGTAAAATCGAGAGCGAGAGACACAGACCTGCGATAGCAAAGCAAAGACACTATATTGCGAGTAGCAGCTCGGGGTTGTTGTTGCGAGCTGCCTCGACAAAGTATACATGATGCGAGCGAATATGTATATGTATGTACACAATCATATAATATCAACGCGCGCGCGATGGGTTAATACACAGAAATAGGTAATTGTAGGTAAGCTCCTGAAGAATATTGCGTGTGTGCTTGAGAGAACGAGGATATGTCTCTGTTAGGGATTCCAGCAGCAGCTATATCCGACATTTTACGGAACGTAGATGTGCGAAAATGTGTCGACGGCAGTGTTAAAATGCTGCCGCCGAATGATGTGTATCCTTACGAGAAATAAATGGATTATTATTATTACATGGTTGTTGTATCTGTGTTGAGGTTTTCTATGCCTTACTTTCGACTTTATAAATATGCTTTTTTAACCATTTTTTAATCATAGCTTATAGTTTAAGAGAATTAACGAGTTACGAGCGGTAACATAAAATATTATTGAAACTATGTCAGATTCGTCACACCACTAGTTTTTCGTATATATAGAATGAATTTGATTTGTTTTTTTAATTAAACTACCACTGAGCTGATTCTTTATTTTTACTACGCGATACAATTTTTATAGCTTTAGCTCACATCCACGTCCTATTGCGTGCCCCAGAGATATCCCAACTTTTCTGTAAATGCATAAGTATTATAAACGCACACGTGACGCATAGAAAAAGTATTCATCAATCGGTCGTACCTTGTGCGCGTGTGTGTCTGACCAATCCAATTATGAAACCATAACATTCCCCCTAAGCATATGTTTATATACCGCGTCGTGCTAAATGAGTCATTACACTCGCGCTGTTTTGCACAGCGCGCTTCTGTTTGCGGTCGAGTGCGAACGAAAAAAAGAATACTTATTATCCAGAAAGTGGTGCAACGAAAATATATTATGCAATGTTGCACGCGCGGCCCGATGCATCTTTTTCGTATATACATACCTATATACAGTTTATTTATTATCAATTTGAAAACATGTAATTTGGAGTTTATCTTAATTTGATTTTATTTGGAATACAAAATAAGTATTCGAAAGAAAGAGCGATGATAAATATTGACAAAAGCTGTGTTGCTCAAAATTTTGCGGACGAAATCAATCCTGCGTGTTTCTTATGATGCGAGTGCCCAACAGCGTTTAAAATGCTGGAATTAAAAAGTGGCATAAAAAGTGAATATAGTGAGAGGATTATGCTCAAGGATTGTTATGTGATGATGGTATTTCTTCACAATTATCTCGGACCTTTAGTTACATGACAATTTTTATTTTTCACAGTATATAAGTGACGAATTTTATAAATAAGTAATGAGCTTATAATGCTTTTTTCGCGCTTGCGAATTCGTCTAGTTACGAGCGAGCTCTATTTTAGAAAATCGTAGAATTATTACGTAATTGTTTAATCAATAAAGAAATTATTTTTCGAAAGATTACGGCGCAAACCTTCTTATATAATTCCTTTCTCTCATTTAAATAAAACCTAATAATATAAATTCTTCACGTGAGCTATAAATATAAATAGAATTCATCTCCTCCCACAAAAAAAAAAAAATTCATATACCTAGGTATGTTCCGGTACAAAAGTTATACTCGCTGAACATTCGAATATAACAGTAAGCATAAACACACCTCCAAAAAGAGACCGTCCTCGAACGTGTACCCGACCGTCATATGTACTCAACGGCTCTTACCTACTCTTTCTCTCTCTCACTTCGCTACAGCAGGTATTTTATACTTAATTGTCAGTGCTCACGCGCGTGGGTGTGTATAGGTATATATACACATATAATACGTCAGTGCACACTCATAGAGTTATACACTGGCTCTCTGCCTCTCTTTCTTTCTCTCAGTCTTCTCCCGCACTTGCACATTGTTGTAGCGCGTCCGTTGCGTTATATGTCAAAATCGCCGTGCCACCGCCGCCGCCGCCGCACCGCAGAGCGCAGCGACCGCGACGTCGTCGTCGTATCGATACGGTACATACGCACGTCTAATAGCAGCAGCGCACACGGCAAGAGCGCGATACGATAGAGAGACACCAGCAGCCGCACCTGATCTACAGAGTGTGTCGAAGGAGAGAAGAGCAAGGCAGGATTATCGCGATCCTGGCTGTGTGCCCCTCCGTGTGTGTGCGTGCGCGTGTTTCCGTGGTTTTAGTGTTTAATTAACCAGAGAGGAAGAATATCGAAAAAGGAGCCAAGATGCTGGCGCTAATCAATCGAATCCTCGACTGGTTCAAGTCGCTGTTCTGGAAGGAGGAGATGGAGCTGACTCTAGTCGGGCTCCAGTACAGCGGCAAGACGACCTTCGTCAACGTCATCGCGGTACGCACGTGTGATGATGCATCCCCCTATGTGTCTCTGTCTATGTGTATCCCACTTAGCGCATGAATCTGTGTTTTTGTCCCCCTCGGTGATGACGACGACGATGACTGCGTCGACCGCCGATCTTTTCTTTTTTTAGGTTACCTGTGGCCCCTCCCCTCGGCGCACAGAACAGCAGCAGTTCTTTTCTCCCCTTTTTTTTATCTTTGACAGCCTAGAGGTGTAGTTTTCCAAAGTCGGAAAGATAACGGCTCGCCGAGGATTCGAGGGGAGGAGTGGGGGGAGCCTGCCAGGAGACACAGGTTTTGGAGCACTGAGACACTGTGTGTGTGACTCATCCAATTGTCAAGCCCCTGTGTGCAGATGCTAAATTTTGACAACTAGCCAATATTGTTTGTAGTTGCTTTGTTTTGTGGGATGGGGCTTCTTTCTTTCTTTGTTTTTTCGTTGAAGTGCAGAAACAGAGACCGCAGAGATAGTGGCTTATCTGAAATGAAGATGCCTGTTTGATACTATCTTCATTAATGATTCACAGTATTCTTTTCAGAAATAAATAATTGGATCACTTAGTCCACTTATCATAATAAATTTCCCTGAATTGATCTGTGAAACCTGTCATACTTGGTGAAAGGCTGTATTTAAATTCGTAGATTTAATGTTATAATTGTTTCTTTATTGGAATATCATTAATTTGCTGATTGGGTGGCATACTTGTTACGTATAATGCTTTGTTATATGCTTACAGAAGCAAACTTTACATTTCTTATGTATCAACAAGAGCTCGTGTTACACCTTTGTTATCTGAAGTATTTGAGAAAGTGTTGTTATATATCTTATATCACAGTTAAATAATTCAAATTAAAAAATGAATTTCTTCATAGAATGATTTAGATACTGTTTTTATTAAGCAAACTAAAATTTAAATTCACCAAATTATCCTTATCAGTGCTTGGCTTTTGATTGCTTAGAATTATCTTAACTCATAAGTGTTGTTTACTGTTAGCATATGTTAGCAGGGAAATTTTGAGCTAATATTTACATTGAAATAAAAATTACACTTTTATATATTGCAAAATGCATGCTTTCTTAGGGATGAAAAATACAATAAATAAAATATATCAACTGAAAACTATTAAATAATGTCAAATTAACTACAATAATAAATAAATTATATATTTTTTTAAGATTAAATTAATTATAGCTCAAGAATAATGTATATATTATATAAATTTATGCTTTTTGGAATTGGCAATATAATTAAAATTAAAAATATATTACTATATATTGATTAATTATTGTCTATATTACAAGTATATTATGTTTTGTATCAAAAACAATATTTCAATTGTTAAAGTATTGTGACATTTGAACTTTCCTTTTATTGATTGGAATAAGACATCAATAGCACTGCTTACTATTACTGTATATAAGTATAACCTTTTCATCTATATAAGCTGTAGCTATTATTTGTTTTGAGATGTTTGGTACTGTAAATAAAGTGAATAATTTTTTTTCCTTTAAAACTCTTTTGAAAGGTTATTTGTATCCAAAATTAAACTTTATGGTTATCAATTTTAATTTTAATGAATTTTTTATTTTTCAGTCTGGACAATTCAGTGAAGATATGATCCCTACTGTTGGCTTTAATATGCGTAAGATCACAAAGGGCAATGTAACCATTAAAGTGTGGGACATTGGTGGTCAGCCAAGATTCCGATCAATGTGGGAGCGTTACTGTAGAGGTGTTAATGCAATTGTATATATGGTGGATGCAGCTGATCCAGAGAAGATTGAAGCAAGTCGCAATGAATTGCACAATTTGCTGGATAAACCTCAACTTGCTGGTATACCAGTATTGGTTCTAGGAAATAAAAGGGACTTACCTCATGCATATGATGAGAATGGTCTAATAGAAAGAATGTAAGTTTAATTTTCAAGCTTTCGGCCTCGAATAAAATTTTCAATGTACAAAGTTAAATTATTGAATTTCTATTTTGCAGGAACCTTTCTGCAATTCAGGATCGTGAGATTTGCTGTTATAGCATTTCATGCAAAGAAAAGGACAATATTGACATCACGTTGCAGTGGCTCATAGCACATTCGAAGAGTGGAGTTCGCTAATAACCCATGCCACCTACAACGTCTCGTATAATAAGTCTGAGACAACCCAAAAAGAAAATAATAATAATAACAGAATCGTTATTGATGATTTGTGAGAAAGAGAGGGAACATTCTTTATGATTCCATATAGGGATCAAGTCATTAAAGTAGAAAATTCCTTATCCCTAAAAGCTTCAGCCCAAATGGAATGAATCGGTGTGTTGGAAAAGATTTATGAAGATAAGATTAAAAGAAACTATAAACTACTATCAAGTAAGCTTGCGCATGAAGATTTTTTATGCGAACTACGAGTTTAAGACACATTAAAAAGCGTGCACGTAGCG
This sequence comes from Torymus auratus, assembly GCA_900474315.1. NCBI lineage: Eukaryota > Metazoa > Arthropoda > Insecta > Hymenoptera > Torymidae > Torymus > Torymus auratus. Next base: position 5,754 of record UXGD01000615.1, on the reverse strand, counting down.
TTAAGAAGGTGAAATTTTTATATTTCTGTTTATAAGTATATCAAAACTAGTGTATCTTCTTTTTTGGAACAAGAAATGTATAACACATACAGACGAGCAACATAGGAGAAATGAGAAGTAAATTAGATAGAACAGTAGATATTTGCAAATACAAAAATGAATTTTTAACGCGAAACCACTGCATCACAAGCATTCGCTATTCTATGTACGAATGCTACGGTTCTTTTTTTATCCGATACTTCGATTTTTGTAATTTAACTTGAATGGTTGGAATTGTTCTAGAAATGTCGTAATTGTTTATGAAACTTATAAACTCAATGTCAAATGAAAAATTCTTTTTATTATTTCAATTTGAAAAAAGTTTGGACTAAAATCAATGCCTTTAAACTTTTATCAAGGATGAAATAATGACAATAATTTTCGCGTAAATAATGATTCACACGTCGCAGATTAGTGGACAAATGGAGATTATATAGAAAACTGATTATACTTATTGAATTCTTTGTGAAACATTTGAATTAGCGGTACTAAAAGGTACGTTTACGTTTTAATCGTATGATTGAATGAATTGAGTTCTTTGTATAATGTTTGAAGTAGCGGTACTAAAAGGTACATTCGCCTTCGGGAGCCTCTTAATCGTACGTCACTAGGGCAGCTAGGTAACGACTTCACGTGACTTAGAAATTGAATCGCCATAATGGCTACTTTATGATTTGCAAAAATTTTTAAAACCGTTGTGTTGTGTATATACATATATATAAAAAAATATGAAATTCTGTAGATCTTTTTTTTCTTCAAAATAGATTAATGGAAAATTATAGCGCGGCTGTTTTATTCAATGCATTTTTCATTTACGATCATGTTTATCGATTATTATTATTATAAGTTATAAATTACGATTTTAATTAAATTATTAAGAATTTTTGATACAGTTGTTTTTTATTTATTCAACGTTGAAATTAAACCTTTCACAAACATGTGCCAGAAATCATTTTCGTTACATTTTGCATATATTATATATATTTTTATATTGATAGATTTTAATTTATTAATATTTTTTTATTATGAATATTACTTCTGTACCTACTTTACGCTCATAGTTACAAATTTTAAGCAATAAAATGTGCAGCCATACTTGCTAAAAAAATAAACACTTTCATAAAAATAATACTTTGTTTTTAATATTGTAGTTAAGGTATTTTAACAGACATTGGGGCAAATTATAGATAGTAGATAATGTAACAGTATTATTGCAGAGGTTGTTAAAATTAATTAAAAATAATATTCCATACATTAGCTACTAGATTATTGGTTCATACAGCTATATCTTTGATAGAATAGTATTCTCAATTATATAACTATCATAATGTATAAAGAAAGTGATATTTATAAGAATCAATATACATAACTGTCAAAGAAACGTTTCTTAGTAACCTTAATAAGTTATATTTAATGTCTTTCACAATTTATTTTTATTATAAAAAATTTACGAATATTTCTTTTTATTTTTAATACTGTATTTGTAATGATATACAGATTCTACTAGCGGCGCTAAATCTTTTGTTAAAAGTAATTTGTTAAAAAAATATATATAATCTCATTTTAATAACATATACTAATTAATTTTTACATAACGCTTCTCAGAATAATTTACGTTTAACATTTTACAATTATTTCTTTCGGTCTTTAAAAAAAAAGACTGATGTACTCGTGTATTGTATGTCATACAATGACAAAGCTTTCAGTTTTGAGTAATACGAACTATTCAAAACATTCTTTCTCAGGGTTATCAGGAAGGACGTCGTCCAGTACTTGCTCAAAATCCTCAAGGTGGCAGTATTTGAAGCATCCGCCAATTGTTCGCTCTTCGAACTTTGCCGGAATTCCTTTATAATATACTATCTGCAATAGAATATAAATGCACGCTGTAGAAAACGAAGAAAAATTCTTCCTCTATACTGTTTAAAATGACATTTAAAAAGTCCGTCAATTTAATGCGCAATGAAAAACTCAAATACTTTAAACATATCACGTCACGCACCTTGCGAAATCAACTCGACTAAAATATTTTGATACAACTACAGGCACAAATATCGTTTTAATTATTACAATAAAAAATAAAATAATTGCTTTTGAAAGCTTCATTCGCAAAAAAAAAAAAAATCGTTTACTCTAAAAATTAGAAGAAAAAAGTACACACCTTCACATAGTGCTCGTGCTCGTCCTCCCAGAGCTCCATGATCACCGCGCTGGTGTACTCCGGCACCTGTGGCTTCCAGGCATCAAGCGCCCACAGAACCCCAGCCACTGTATGTTCGTGCCCGCAGTACATGTTAAACGTTGGCATAGGTTTCTCCCTCGCCACGTCCTTCATGTCATCGATAACCTGCCTGAGGATCATACCGCCGTTCAGTCGTCTCAGCAGGATGTTATAATTCATCATACGATACTCGAAGAGGGCTGCCTCTTTGATGGCGCCGCTCGGGTAATACGGCAGCGTCCACTTGGGCAGGGTGAGGTTGAAACCACGCTCGGATGTCAGCGTATGATAAAGCTCGTAGATCGCGGTAGTGTCAGTGATGTTGAGGCCCGTGAATTCCGAAAGCTTGACCATTAGGCTGTCGTATTTTAACAGTTCGGTCTTGTACTTCGACGAGTCCCTGATACGCGCCAGTTCTTTTCTGTACCTGTGGAAATAGTATTTTATAGCGCGCGAAGATAATAATTGAGGTGATTTTATATTGCGTGTAGGTATTGTATAATGGAAATGTTAATGTATTTTATTTACAAGTCAAAAGATTTTTTCGATTTAAAATTTCTAGCTTGAAAACAATAATTTATTTTTATTCCTAATTATTCCTATTTTATCATTTAAATGAAATGCAAATTAAAACCATTTTAGAAAACGTGTTTTAATCGATAAAATTCTAACTTATTATTTCCAAGCACAAAGTTCCACTCGTTGATTTAAACGTTATAAATTATAAAGTATAAGTATTTTAGAAAAAAATGTTTTAATCGATAAAATTATAACTTGTTATTCCCAAGTACAAAAACAACTCGTCGTCTTAAACGTTACAAAGTTTAAAGTATAAGTTAGATTTTTAAAATTTTTGCTAATAGAGAGATTCGAAAAAAGTGTAAAATGTAGTTTACATGAAGTTAATGAACAGAATAGAATATTTATAAATTATCCGAAAATTAAATTAAGAACCAATAAACATTCAGGACCGAACATAAAGATTAAATTTTACTCGAGCAAATTCAGATTAATATTCTAATACCACGCTAATACCATAATTTAATTTCACACTTATTTTTAAACTATAAAATTAAAAAAATACTCAGTACTACTAAAAAATTATTTATCGGCCAAATGTCAAAATCCAAACTACGCACGCATATACCTAGGACAAGAGGACGTCGATAACAAGAAAAAATCCTCCTGGGCGGACTCGTAGTCCACAGGTATCGGCTGCCAGGGCAGCTCACGGTTCCAGAGCTGCACGCCTTTAGGCGGGTACATGCCGGCGAGGGCGAGCAAGGCGCTCATGCGCGTGCGTTCGAAGTCGGTGCTGCGTACCAGCAGGTGCTTGCCTACGTACATGTTGCCCAGGATATCGTTGTAGCGCTTGCGCAGGTTCTCGCCGAACTCGAAGGCGCGTCGTTTGCCGCGCTGAAGTGGAGCAAAGGGGACCAGAGTTACATTATACTTATATATAAATAATATAAATTTTGTAAGTCTATAGGTACATAGTTGGATTCTTGATAGAGTATAATTACACCTATTATGATTTGAAATAAAAAAATATAAATTGGTACGTTTCTGATCGAGTTGTTATCATCATTTTTATATAGGTTTTTACTATAATTTATAATTTTTTTTCATTTTTTTTAAATTTTTTTAAGAATTTTAGTATCTGGTTGAAACGTTAACCAGAAGCTAGCTATTTTTCAGTTAACATTATGGCTAAAAAAGAACATTGCTTGTATTTCATAATTATGTACCGATCCGAAATAAATTATGACATTTATTACACTTGATAAAATATGTATTTTAAGAAATACTTGAACTTTTAGATGAATTCTATTATTTTTGCATTATGATTTTTGCTAAAAATATGGTTACTTTTCTACCAGGGATGTCTCAGAGTTATAAGTAGCAGATAATTGGAATCACGGTTTAGATGAATAATAATATATAATATATTAATATCCTTGCGGCGAGTAAAATTAAAAAGAAATTATAGTACACATACTTACATTGGTAAGTCCACCTAAGTCAATAGGATAATAGTCGTAGTCGTAAAAGGGATCCTTCGGATACATTGCGATGGGCTCTGGTACGCGATCTCCATGTCGAAAGATCTTATGTTCGAAATTTAAATTATGTTATATTCATAAAATTAATACAATTAATTATATTACTACACAATATTTTTTATAGGATAGCATATGACAATATTTCAGTATACTAATTTTTCGTGACTCGAAACTAAGAATTTCATATGTATAGTTTTTGAGTGTGAATATTTTCGATACCTTTGTAAGATTTGATTACCTATATTTAATAAATCATTATTCACATTCAATAACTAAAATATTTTAGCAAAATGTCAGATTTTTAAAACCACACATCACTTATAATAATTACCACAGTGACAGATCTCAGCTTGCTGTCTTCATCCAGCGAAAAGCTCGACGCGATGCACAGGGAGAACACCACGGCAAAAGTTATGGACCACATATTTCTTGAGAAAAAAAAAGAAAAAAAAATGAACACCTATTTAATACAACATAATCGATGAAACTACCGATCTCAATGCACCTCGCGCTTACCTTCGACGCTCTTGCAGCGTCGGTATCCTTCAATCTGACACTTAAAAATATCTATTCCTCTCTTCCTCCACCTTCACTCGACAATTAAAAGCCAACACTGCGCGCACGTTAACGTCAACTTACACACACGCGTATAACACACAACTTTACTACACCAGCCACATAAATAATACTACACTGCTTCCAGCCTCGCGACGCTCCTCGGTGATCCTTCTCCCCATCGCGCTTGCGCGATCTTCCTCCATCTAATATTTATTTGATATACTCGACGATCGGCTGTGTGTCTTCGTAGTGGTGACAAAAAAAATAAATAACGAGAGATACAATGCGCTCGGTGCATGCGCGCGTTATGTCACGTGTCTTATTTTATTTTCTCTATTTTCGTCGCTCGATCGCGCATCGCGCTAGGCCTCTGTTGGCCGCGTTATGATGATAAGTAGGTATGCTGTGACTGATCGACACACACGCGCAGGGCTGTTTAGATATATATGTTGTAGAACAAGGTGTAGTGGAGGTATAGTCGAGTGACGTATGAGTGTAAGTGAGATGTTATACTTTTGAATGGGAGATTTTTTTGAGATACGGGGGTTTTTGAACTTGTCTCATATTGGTAATGGGGGACTTGATCGGAATATTATAATGATGCGAGTTATGGAATTATCTAATTAAAAGTTTGAAAATTTTTACACGAGTATATTTTAGTTGTTGTTTGTGATAAACTCGAGGTCTAAATAGTAATTTCTTTTATCGATAAATATTTAATCGGTCGGTATAATAATATTCTTTTATAAAAAAAGTATTATTGCTGTATTATTCTGGTAATTAAATAAATAAAAAGTTTTTTCTCGATTTAGCTTTTTAAAAATATTTTTTTTTTGTGTTATTTATATATGAGGAATTCTATAGATTATCCAC